>CM056049.1:108291139-108564682 GCA_029574335.1 Rana kukunoris | reverse complement strand
CCCCCCCCCCCCCCCCCCCCCCCCCCCCCCACCCCCCCCCCCCCCCCCCCCCCCCCCCCCCCCCCCCCCCCCCCCTCCCCCCCCCCCCCCCCCTCCCCCCCCACCCCCCCCCCCCTCCCCCCCCCCCCCCCCGCCCCCCCCCCCCCCCCCCCCCCCCACCCCCCCCCCCCCCCCCCCCCCCCCCCCCCCCCCCCCCCCCCCCCCCCCCATCTCATAAAATTTAACAGTTAGACCCCTTTCACACTGGAGCGTTTTTAGGCACTTTTGGGCTAAAAATAGCACCTGTAAAGTGCCTGCAAAACTGCTCCCCTGCAGTCTCAGTCTGAAAGCCCGAGTGCTTTCACATTGAGGCGGTGCGCTGGCAGGACATTAAAGAAAAGTCCTGCAAGCAGCATCTTTGGAGCGGCTCCTCCACCACTCCTGCCCATTGAGATGAACACCTGCAAAGCGCTTCTGCAGTGGTGCTACATGGGAGCATTTAACCCCTTAATCAGCCGCTAGCTGGGGTATAAGCACCCCGCTAGCAGCCAAATAGCGCTGCTAGAATGATGGTCCAGTGTTTATAGGCAGCGGAGTTCTGCGGAAAAAATAAATAAATGTCAGCAGCTACAAATACTGCAGCTGTTGATTTCTAATATATGGACACTTACCTGTCGTGGGTGGCCACAATGCTGGCACCCGAAGCCGATCTCTCCCTCGGGTGCTTCGGCCACCATTTTCCCAAGGCGTCTTCCAGGACAGCCCTTGAGAGATGGAGCTCCTCCCAGGACAGGAAACACATCACCTCCAGCTCTTTAAAAGGCGGTCCCTCAGGCATCTGGTCAGTTTTTATGTGTTTCCTCAGTCGGAGGAGACATGTTGCCTAGTGAGGAACCGTCTTTCCAGAGGGATGGATTTGGGAGAGTGTCCATCTCCAAAGGCTGAGGGAAGACAGCTGGGCTGGGCCTTCTCTCACCTATCGAATCTCTCCGTTTTTTCTGGCCGCGGGTTCCCTCCGACTGGGTCTGGAGTTCCCCGTTTCCTTCTTCCCTCCGGTGCCCGGCGAGGGAGTAGGCAGTGATGGCATGCATAGGCAGCGGTGTCAGCAGCAAAGGAACGCTCTCCTCGTGGAGGATGCCGTGACCCGGAAGTCGCTGGGTGTAGCTTCCGGGTCGGGATGCGCGTCATCACTGTGCGCCGGAAGCTATGGTTCCGGTTTCTGGCGCGGGAAGTTTGGAAGGCCGAGCCGGCGCGTATAAGGGCAGCTAGCGTGGGCTGAACGCTGCCCGCATACCAGATCAGGATGGACGCGGTACACGTGCCAGGGGAGTCCAGCGCCGGCTCTTCACAGGTAGGCTGGCTGTGCCAGAACCTTTTTTCCTGTGTATTTCACCTATGTAAAAGGGGAGCTAATAGGATGTGTACCTATGTTTAGCTCAGTGGGCACCTTGAGATGGCTTGTTTTCTAAAAAGAGATCCCTCTCTCTCTCTTTTCTTTTGTTTCCTATCAGAAAGAGCCAAAGGATCACAGTGTTAAAGTTCCTTCTAGCAAGAAGAAGTGTGCCACATGTAACGCTAGACTTGCTTCAGGTTATACCAAAAGCTTGTGTGGACCCTGTATTACAACTGTGATAAGCAGTGAGGAGGATTCCCCGCTTAACAAATTTTTAGGCTCTTTCAAAGAGGAAATGAAAGCAACTTTTCAATCCTTTAGGAAACTTATTGCTGACTCACAAATTTCAACTCCGGCCATCACACAAGAGGTGCCCACCTCTCCCATTCCGGTAGCGTCAGGAACAGGTGATCCTGTGGATAATGAGGAGACTTCCCTTAGAATTCCTGATTCAGATTCCTCCCACTCAGATTCTGGGCAGGAAGATGATCAGCGTGACTCCCGCACACCCACTAGATTCAAGCTCTCTCAGGAGGAGGTGGATGAATTAATTGGGGCCATTCATGAAACGTTGGAGATGAAGGAAGAAAAGACTTCTCTCTCACGGCATGATAAAATGTATCAGGGGTTAAGCAAGAAAAAACAAAAAGTTTTTCCAGTGCACAAGCTGGTTTCAGACTTGGTGCTTAAAGAATGGGAGGAGCCAGACAAAAGGCCTTTCTTTTCTAGCGGTTTGAAAAGAAGGTTTCCTTTTGATGAAGACCCTAAGGAGGTCTGGAATCAGTCCCCTAAACTGGATGCCCCCCTATCAAAAGTATCAAAGCACTCAGACCTGGTGTTTGAGGACATGGGACATTTAGCAGATCCCATGGACAAGAGGGGAGATGTTATCCTCAAAAGATCCTGGGACGCAGCCATGGCTAATCTTAAGCCAGCCCTGGCAACTACATGTGTAGCACGTAATTTAGAGTTTTGGCTAAAACAGCTACAGGAACACCTGACAGCGGGTACTCATAGAGAGGATTTATTGAAATCTCTTCCAATGCTGTTTAAGGCAGTCGGTTTTATCGCAGATGCTTCGGCAGAATCGGTAAAGCTGTCAGCCAGGTCAGCTTCACTATCAGTCGCAGCGAGGAGAACTCTTTGGCTCAAAACTTGGCCAGGAGACACCACATCTAAATTACGTCTTTGTAGCGTTCCTTTCTCAGGTAACCTTTTATTTGGCACTCCGCTTGATGAAGCATTAGAACGCACGGCGGATAAAAAGAGGACTTTTCCTGAAAAGAAAAATCCTTTTAATAGGAAGTTTTTTCGTTCCTTCAAGGGGCAAAAGAAGACTCAAGAGAAAGGCAAGCCAAATAGACCCTGGGGGGCGCAAGGAGGAAAGCAAAAAGCAAAAGTGCTCTTTAACCCTCCTGATAAAAACCCCAAATCTCAATGAGGCCAGGATCCAGGTGGGAGGAAGACTGGGGGATTTCCTTCCACAATGGATAAAATTGACCTCCAACAACTTTGTCAGGGGAGTCATAGGAAAGGGTTATGCCCTGGAGTTCAGTCAGTTGCCACCAACAAGATTCTTGGTTACACAGCTGGCAAAGGACCCGGTAAAGGCACAGGCACTACAACTTCTCATAGGAGAATTGGTAGATCAAAAAGTCCTAATACCAGTCCCCAAACAAGAAGAAGGCCAGGGTTTTTACTCGCACGTCTTTCTGGTACGAAAACCATCAGGGAAGTATCGCCTGATTTTCAACCTAAAACCACTGAATACAGTCATTCGATACAAAAAATTCCGGATGGAATCCATTTATTCTGTCAAGAATTTACTTCAGAAAAACTGCTTCATGGCAAAGATAGATTTGAAGGATGCCTACCTCCACATTCCTATCAGACTAAGCTCCCAAAGGTTCCTTCGCATAGCTGTCCGGATAGGGGAAAAGATTTTCCACTATCAGAGCCAAGCCCTCCCCTTTGGTCTCTCCTCGTCTCCGAGGATCTTTACCAAAATCCTTGCGGAAACGTTGGCCCCTCCTAAGACTCCAAGGAATAACAGTTGTCCCCTACTTGGACGACCTGTTGTTCCTGGCATCCACAAAACAAAAGCTACTCAAGGACCTAGTGGTCGTCCAGCAGTGGTTGACTCAGTTAGGCTGGATAGTCAACAGGGAAAAGTCAATCCTCATTCCCACACAGGAAATCCTGTTCCTGGGCTACATAGTAGATTCTACAGAGCAAAGGACCTTTCTCCCACAAGAAAAAATCGATCACATAAATCAACGAGTAGCTCGGTTGCAGACAAATCTCCCGGTCACAGTAAGGGAGATAATGTCGGTCTTAGGCCTCATGACAGCCTCCATCCCAGCAGTCAGATGGGCCAGGTTCCACCAAAGGCCACTCCAGTCTTTTCTTCTTCAAAATCTAACAGGAAAAGACTTAGAGGAGAAGACATGCCTGCCAGAAAAAACAAAGCAGGCTCTCTGGTGGTGGAGAGACCAAAACCACCTGAACAAAGGTCTACTGTGGAACCCACCTGTGACACGCATCTTGACCACGGACGCCAGCAATCAAGGTTGGGGAGCCCACCTAGAAGATCAGTTGGCACAAGGCACCTGGAATTATCTAGAAAAGAAACGCTCCTCAAATTATCGGGAGTTAAAAGCCGTAGCCAAAGGGATCGCAGCATTCCAGGGGCGGATCAAGCATCAACATCTACAGATCAGGTCGGACAATACAACTACTGTAGCGTATTTGAACAAACAAGGAGGGACCAGGAATCCCACCCTGATGGGCATAACAAAAGAAATCTTTGTTTGGGCAGAAGAGAATCTCGAGTCACTTTCAGCTGTCCATCTCAAGGGTACGCAAAACAGTCTAGCCGATTTTTTGAGCAGACAATCAGTCTCTCAAGAAGAATGGTCTCTGGATCCGACAGTCTTTGCCAAGATAGTGTCCAAATGGGGTCTTCCGGAGGTCGACTTGTTCGCCAACAGGAGGAATACCAAGCTTCCAGAGTTTTTCTCACTGAACCCCAGGGATCGGCCGGTGGCAGTCGATGCCCTTCAAAGCGCATGGTCATTCTCCCTGACATATGCTTTCCCACCTCTGCACCTCTTACCGAAGGTCCTGGCCAAGTACAGGGTGGAGAAGACTTCCCTTATCCTGATAGCCCCTTTTTGGCCAAAAAGGGCGTGGTTTTCGCTTCTACTAGAGTTAGCGGATCGTCCACCATGGATGTTGCCGTGCAGTCAAGATCTGTTGACTCAAGGTCCGGTTCGGCACCCCAATCCGGCCTTTCTGAATCTAGCGGCCTGGTTTCTGAGATAGACATCCTGAAGTCTAAGGGTCTATCCGATAGAGTGATCAGAACTCTATTACAGAGTCGCAAACCAGTTACCAGAGCGATTTATCTGAAACACTGGAAAAAATTCAATCTCTGGCTAAAAGAGAATGGAAAGAGGGAACATGATGCCCCAACAATTTTGGAGTTCTTACAAGAAGGCATCGACAAGAAACTGGCCTTAAGCACGATTAAGGTTCAAATTGCTGCCCTTTCAGTTTATGTTCAGCGCCCCCTACAAGAAGACCCGCTTATTAGTCGATTTTGCAAAGCAATTGCCAAACAACGCCCGGCCCCATGCCGTAAGATACCGACGTGGGACCTATCTCTGGTGTTGAAAGCAATCATTAAAAAGCCTTTTGAGCCGATATCAGAGGCATCCTTAAAGCTGGTTACTTTAAAGACAATTTTTTTGATCGCTATGACTTCTGCCCGCAGAATCAGCGAACTTCAGGCTCTCTCAATTAGGGATCCGTACATGCAAATTTTGGAGGATAAGGTTATTCTAAAAACAGATCAGTCCTTTGTGCCAAAAGTAGCCTCTGCTTTCCACAAGAGTCAGGACATTATACTTCCTTCTTTTTGCAATAAGCCAAGAAATAGCAAAGAAGAACAGCTACACTGGCTGGACGTTAGAAGATGTCTTTTAGTCTATTTGGAAGCAACTAAAGACTTTAGAAAATCAGATGCATTGTTTGTTCTTTTTTCTGGTAATCGAAAAGGAAAACAAGCCTCAAAAGGGACTCTAGCCAGGTGGATTAAATTGGCCATCTTAGGCTATAAAGCTCTACACTTAGATCCTCCGCAAGGTTTGAAAGCTCACTCTACAAGGGCGTTAGCCACGTCCTGGGCAGAGAGAGCCGGCGCTACCCCGGAACAAATATGTAAGGCCGCTACGTGGTCAAGCATGTCCACATTCATTAGACATTACCGACTGGACGTCCTAAGTAGCCAAGATCAGGCCTTTGGGAGAAAAGTTCTGCAGGCGGTAGTCCCACCCTAATTTGGTGAGTGCTTGCTCATCCTCTCAAGGGCTGTCCTGGAAGACGCCTTGGGAAAATCAGAGTTGGTCTTACCGGAAACTCTGTTTCCAGGAGTCTTCCAGGACAGCACGTTCCCACCCTATGCTTTAAGGTAGGTATTTATGTGGGTATGTATATATGCATGGATAATATGTATGTATGTCATTAACTGTTTTTCAGCTCCGTCCTTCGGTTCTTGGATTAAAACTGACCAGATGCCTGAGGGACCGCCTTTTAAAGAGCTGGAGGTGATGTGTTTCCTGTCCTGGGAGGAGCTCCATCTCTCAAGGGCTGTCCTGGAAGACTCCTGGAAACAGAGTTTCCGGTAAGACTAACTCTGATTTTCTGTAAGGGAATCAGGAAGTGAAGCCTTGCGGCTTCACTTCCTGGTTCCCTACTGTGCATGCGCAAGACGCGCTGTGCAATCCCACTGGTCCCTGCTGTCTTCTGGGACCTGTGCATCTCCCAGAAGAAAGCTGGGGGCGGATTAAGCACCAGATGTGGTGTAGGTCACCACAGTCACCGCAGTGATCTATGCCCGGAAGAGGGAGCAAATACCTGGGATTACGCAGGTATCTGCCCCCCCTTCCCACTGAAAGGTACCAAATGTGACACCAGGGGGGGGGGGGGGGATTCGGAAAAGCGGAAGTTCCATTATTGCCTTGCTAAGTAATGCAGAACATTTCTTACATTTAAACACAACAAGCCTCCAATCAGTGCACTTGTAGGTGTAATTTAGATATATAAAAAAAAAAAAAAAATATATATATATATATATATATATATATATATATATATATATATATATATATATATAATATATATATATATATTTATATTATATATATATATATAATATCTCCATTACACAAAAACAGGTAATGAAAAGTTTTGGACGGAAAAAAATAGGCTAACTTTACTGTTTAGTTTTTTTATTTGTTAAAGCATATTTTTTCCCAAAAAAATGTGTTTGAAAGACCGCTGCGCAAATACCGTGTAACATTAAATATTGCACCAATCGCCATTTTATTTCTTAGGGTCTCTGCTAAAAAAAAAAATATAATGTTTGGGGGTTCCAAGTGATTTTCCAGCAGAAAATACAGGATTTTTACTTGTAAGCACCAAGTGTCAAAAAAGATTTAGCCTTTAAATGGTTAAACTGAGAACTCTCCTACCCGGAGTTCAGTTAATTGATAAGTAGCAACATTGTAACTTTTCTCAAAACTTGGCAGGCTGCCCAGAGTCTCCTTCACGGGAAACTTTAGGCAACTTGCATTGACTTCTATTATAGAAGCTTTTTGCAAATCGGCTTTCTTACAGCACAAATCGGCCGATGCCGATTAATAATTAAAAAACGCAAAATATCGGCCGATATATCGGCCAGCCGATATATCGGTCGACCTCTAATCTGTATCACTAAATGGAATTCTGTTGGTGTTGCATAAATAATTGTGGGGTGTTGTTTTTTTTTTTGTTTTTTTTTGCATTATTTTCTCATTACAATTTTATTGTGCATTTTTTTTTCCTTCCTTGCATGCAAGGTTGTTTTCACTATATTAAGCATGACATTATTTGCTTAAAAGTTGGTCAGTTGGTTGTTAGTTTCCAGAAATCTTCCATTATGAAATGCATGATATGGAGTTCAACCTAGAAGATTACTTGGAAAAACATTACTCCATCTGTAAGCAGTGGGCATTTTATCTGTGTGCCTGGTGGATTCCATATCTTGATGGACAAGTAGGTGTGAAGGCATCTAATTCAAACTCCTTAGTTCTGGCAGAGCTGTAGATGCATATGTGCTCATGTTGGGGGGGCTGTCCCTAGAAGTTTTCTGCTGGATTTGGCATCAGGGGACTCAGAAAATGCAGAGATGGACCTGGCTACTAGGAGGCCTTTGCTATGCTGGTTTTGTGTCATTGGGGCAAAAACCTTCCCCTGATAAAATGCTATTTTGCAATTCATTCAGTCCATAGATTGTTGCATAAGGATGTGCTTTACTAATGCAAATTGCATGCAAACGTTTTTTTTATTTTTTATGTTGGTCGTCTTATTTACATGATTTAATAATTTTACTGTGCTTATTTATTTTTCCATGGCAGCCATTCTTAACCAGTGTTCCTTGTAACCTTAGGGTTCCCCCAGAGGTTGCTAGGTCAATCGGCTACAGATCAAGAAACCCCTATTTGATTTGCATAGTTGCTGGACCAACTCCACTTGGCAAAGCCAGCGGCATGATACCGATGATCTTTTTGCTGTCTGTAATTGTGGCATTCTAACTAGCACTGTAAGGGTTTTTTCTTCCTATTGTCTACAAATGAATAAGACTCCCCCCCCCCCCCCCCCATTACTCCCAGATAAATTGATTTCAGTGAGGGGGTTCCCTGAGACCTGAAAATTATTTTCTAGTGGTTCTAATTTTTTGTTTTTACCGTAATGTATTCCTTGTACTAAGGTAAAAAATGTTTAGGCATCAGCAGCCTCCCTCACCCCCTTTTTTACTTAACTAAATCCCTCATTCGATCCAGTGCTGATTACATCAGCAGCACTTCTCTCCCCTTACTTCCAGGACTCACAAGCTTTGCTGGGGCACCAGGAGCCGTTGGCTCCTAGTGCTGTCAATCAAAGCCACTGACGAAGGAGCAGGCATGAGTGCCACCAGGGACAGCCACTTTCCATGGAGCCAGGATTGGGGACCCAAGAAGGATGTTCACGACCACTCTGTGCAACCCAGTGGGTAGGTATAGACATGTTTGTATGTGGTTGGGGTTTTATTTTTATTTATTTATTTTTAAATTTACCTTTTACAATTTCTTTAAGGGTTCCTCTAAGGCAAAACAAGTTGAGAGGGTCTGTTCTAAGGTGATGACTATAATAACATTTTATCTACAATAAAACATTGTGAATAGTGTTTGAGTTATAATTGTTACAATGAATTAATCAAAGGTATATTCATCAGATGTGGGTAAACGAATAACTCAAAATATATTTTTCTTTTAATTTTGTCTTGGAAGGTGAGCATAAAAATCTTTTTTTGACAGAGTCAAGGAATTTAAAGCTCCCCATGAAACAAATGAAGTCAGCAGCACATACTGTAGCTGCTGACTTGTTATATTTAGGACACTTACCTGTCCTGGAATCCAACGATGGCGGCACCCCAGCTGATGTTTCCATTGGCCCTCGGGTGCTGCCGCCGCCATAGCCTATAAGGCAGTGATGGCGAACCTCGGCACCCCAGATGTTTTGGAACTACATTTCCCATCATGCTTATGCACTCTGCAGTGTAGTTGAGCATCATGGGAAATGTAGTTTCAAAACATCTGGGGTGCCGAGGTTCGCCATCACTGCTATAAGGGAATCCGGCAGCGAAGCCTCTCAGCTTTACAGCCAATTCCCTACTGCACGTGCACGAAGCACGCTGCACTTTATAAATAGCCCGGCGGTGGAGGGGGGGTCTTAACTTCTGACATACCTTGCTGCATTGAGGTCCGACGAAAGTAGGGACAGGTACCCACCCCCAAATGTGGCACCAGAGGAGGGTGGAAGAGACGGATGGAACTCTGCTTTAAATGATCGTTCATTTTTATTGATTAGAAAGCAAGTAGTTAATGTTCATAGCAACCAAGTAGCTTTCATTTTTTGCGCTACTATTTTTTTATTGTTTCAGTTTTTATAAATCCTCACAGAATTAATAACAATGCTAAAACAGAAATCGCTTTACAATGAATCCACGGGTAAGGCAACATGGAGGCTTTTTTTTTTTTTTTTGGTGCTTTGGGATCTTGGCTTCACTATCTAGTTTCATCCTTTCTCCGGTGCTTAGATGTAGTGGCTGCATTCGTTTTGTTTTTCAGGCTCTTTACTGTATCGGGGCAACAAACAGGAAAGGACCACTAAATCCTCCCCCTCTCCTCCTATCCATAATAAGATTAGGTGAAGTTTTGTAGTCTTAAAGGCGTTGTGAAGGTAAATGTTTTTCACTTTAATGCGTCCTAAGCATTAAGGTGAAAAAACATCCGCTGGTACCACCCCCAGCCCCCGTTTTACTTACCTGACCGTTGGAAATTCCTGGGCGCGTCCACATCATCCTCTTCGGTTCCCAGCCTGGCCGTTGATTGGCGGGCCGAGTGATACAGTCGGCGGCTATGGCCGCCGATGTATCACGGGAGCGTGCTCGCAAAAGCTTTCCACCGTGCGAGCTCGCTCGCGTTAAGGTGGAATGCTTTTGCGAGCAGGACCTGAGACACCCGCCGAGGGACACCAGAAGACAGGGTTAGAGGACACTCTGTGCAAAACGAGCTGCACAGTGGAGGTAAGTATAACATGTTTGTTATTTAAAAAAAATAAAAAATTTGACTTTAGTGTTCCTTCAACCACTTCAGCCCTGGACCATATTGCTGTCCAAAGACCAGAGCACTTTTTGAGATTCGGCGCTGTGTCGCTTTAACTGACAATTGCGCGGTCGTGCGACGTGGCTCCCAAACAAAATTGGCGTCCTTTTTTTCCCACAAATAGAGCTTTCTTTTGGTGGTATTTGATCATCTCTGCGGTTTTTTATTTTTTGCGCTATAAACAAAAAGAGAGCGACTATTTTGAAAAAAATGCAATATTTTTTACTTTTTTCTATAATAAATATCCCCAAAAATATATAAAAAAAAATATTTTTTCCTCAGTTTAGGCCGATACGTATTCTTCTACATATTTTTCGTAAAAAAAATCGCAATTAGCGTTTATTGATTGGTTTGCGCAAAAGTTATAGCGTTTACAAAATAGGGGGTAGTTTTATGGCATTTTTATTATTATTTTTTTTTTACTAGTAATGGCGGCGATCAGCGTTTTTTTTCGGTACTGCGATATTATGGCGGACACTTCGGACACTTTTGACACATTTTTGGGACCATTGGCATTTTTTTAGCGATCAATGCTATAAAAATGCATTGGATTACTATAAAAATGCCATTGGCAGTGAAGGGGTTAACACTAGGGGGCGGGGAAGGGGTTAAGTGTGTTCCTATTTGTGTTCTAACTGTATGGGGGGGTGGCCTCACTAGGGGGAATCACTGATCTTCTGTTCATACATTGTATGAACAGAAAATCAGCGTTTCCCCCGCTGACAGGAACGAGCGCTGTGTGTTTTCACACACAGCTCCCGTTCCCCGCTCTGTAACGAGCGATCGCGTGTGCCCGGCGGCGATCGTGCCCGCCGGGCACGGGACTCGGGGGGCGAGCGGGGGCCGCCGGCGGCGTGCACGCGCCCCCTAGTGGCCGCGAAAGGCGCGACGTAGAGCTACGGGCTCTCGCGCACCCGTGCCGACCTAATACGGCGGCTGGTCGGCAAGTGGTTAATAACCATGTGACTAATAACAGTGCAGCACAGGAAGAAAGCTTAGGAGGTTAGCTGACAAGTTTTCTGGCACAATTACATGAAGGCCCCTTTCACATGTCCGCCTTCGTTCGTCCGTTTTTACAAGTCCGTTTACGGACTTGTAAAGGACGCCTATGGGGTCGCGTCCGTTAGCGGATGATGCATCCGCTAACGTCCGCAAAGATCAGCGTCCGTCTGGATCCGGTTTTTCGGACGGAAGAAAACCCTATTTTTCTTCCGTCTGGCGGAACGGATCAGATGAAGACGGACAAACGGTCCGTTTTCATCCGATTCCCCATAGGGGAGAGCGGAGGAGAGACAGGGCGGTCCCTGCACAGTGAGCGGGGACCGCCCTGTCCGCCGACAGCTGAGCGTGACCCCCCGCTGAGCTGACGGACACACATGGAGCGGACCGAAAAACGGTCCGCTCCGTGTGAAAGGACCCAAACTTTTCCTTGTGTATACATTTTTAGCAGAGACACTAGAGAATATATGTTTTATTTTCTTTAAGAAAAAATGTTGCACAGTATTTACATAGCGTTTTTTTCAAATGCAGTTTTTTGGGGGAAAAAAATACTTTCCTGAACTAAAAAGAAAACCGTAAAGTTAGCCCAATTTCTTTGTATAATGTGAGATGTTATGCCGAGTAAATGGACACTAAACGTTTCATGCTTTAAAATTGCGTATACTCAAAGAATGGCGACAAACTTTGGTACGTAAAAATCTCCATAGGCAACGCTTTAAAAATTTCTACAGGTTACCATTTTCGAGTCGCAGAGGAGGTCTTGTGCTAGAATTATTGCTCTCTGTAATGATGGCGGCGATACCTTAAGTGTGGTTTGAACACTGTTTACAATTCCGGTCGCCACTTCTGCGTGCAAGCAAGGAGGGATGGGGTGCTTTAATTGAAAAAAATAAAAATGTCATCTTTATTTTTTACACTGTCCCTTTGAAAAAAAAATTCTGATCACTTTTATTTCTGTGAGAAGGAATGTAAACATCCCTTGTGACTGTAATAGGCAGTGACGGGTACTCTTTATGGAGGGATCTGGGGTCTAAAAGACCGCAAATTCCCCCTTGGCATTGTAAATGCTTAGAAGGGCAAAGTTTGACTGTTATTGAATTCAGTTTTTTTTTTTTTTTTTTTTTAATTGGCGCCTTTTAAGTCTGTAAACTGGAAGTGATGTCATGACATCGCTTCTGGATTACTAGATCCAAGACCTGATCAAAGCCGATTCGGGCTTCGTTCAGATCTCAAGCCAGCCGGCGGATGTGTATGCTGGTCCTATAAGCCTCCCGGTGGGGCAGGAGAGCCCCGGGAGGGAGGGAAGTCCCCTCCCACTGCTTGGGATAACAGCTGAGCGACTTCACTTTGGTTGTTATCATAAGAAAGCCACCTGCCGGCTCCAAAAAAATTACTGGGGGTGATGCCCGCGGTTGCAGCTTGTCACTTTAGCCATTGTACCGCCAGCAGATAGATTGAGGACAGTGGCAGAAGGGAAGGTTCAGGCAAGACAGGATCAAACAGCATTTTTACACAATGCATAGGATTAATTCATTAGGTTCCACAGTGAGTATAACCAGCATGCTGTACTGCATACACACTGATTTTACTGTTGTGGGTTTAGTAACACTTTAATGAGACCACATTCTTTAGGAGCAGGCTCACGTAAGAATTCTTACAAATGCTTGCCTGTATTTTAATTTGCGATAACTATTTCATTAATTAGGTTTGGCTAATGCTGCCATAAACTTGTTGCATTGATGTTAATTCTTTAATACAGTTTTATGGTAATACATTGAATTAGTCAAGAGGTAATATAATCACAGAATTTTGTCTTGTGCTATATAGGGAGGAGGTGGGTAGAAGGGACTTGATGCAGCGCTTTGTCACAAAGTTATTAATATAACCAATCATCAAGAGTAAAAATAGATGCTGGTTAGGAATATACTTTACATTCATAGCATAACTCTTGAATGCATGGACATATTTATAGTGTTTTCAAAATTAGTTTTGAAATGTGCAAGTTGTGTTATATAAAAGCTAGTTTAGTGGTCTATGATATTTATTATGCTTAAGAAATTGTACTTGCTGCCTCAAATTTAATAAAAACTGTTAAAGATGTATGTACAGTGCCTTGCGAAAGTATTCGGCCCCCTTGAACTTTGTTTTGCGACCTTTTGCCACATTTCAGGCTTCAAACATAAAGATATAAAACTGTAATTTTTTGTGAAGATTTAACAAGTGGGACACAATCATGAAGTGGAACGAAATTTATTGGATATTTCAAACTTTTTTAACAAATAAACTGAAAAATTGGGCGTGCAAAATTATTCAGCCCCCTTAAGTTAATACTTTGTAGCGCCACCTTTTGCTGCGATTACAGCTGTAAGTCACTTGAGGTATGTCTCTATCAGTTTTGCACATCGAGAGACTAAAATTTTTGCCCATTCCTCCTTGCAAAACAGCTCAAGCTCAGTGAGGTTGGATGGAGAGCGTTTGTGAACAGCAGTTTTCAGTTCTTTCCACAGATTCTCGATTGGATTCAGGTCTGGACTTTGACTTGGCCATTCTAACACCTGGATATGTTTATTTGTGAACCATTCCATTGTAGATTTTGCTTTATGTTTTGGATCATTGTCTTGTTGGAAGACAAATCTCCGTCCCAGTCTCGGGTCTTTTGCAGACTCCATCAGGTTTTCTTCCAGAATGGTCCTGTATTTGGCTCCATCCATCTTCCCATCAATTTTAACCATCTTCCTGTCCCTGCTGAAGAAAAGCAGGCCCAAACCATGATGCTGCCACCATCATGTTTGACAGTGGGGATGGTGTGTTCAGGGTGATGAGCTGTGTTGCTTTTATGCCAAACATAAAGTTTTGCATTGTTGCCAAAAAGTTTGATGTTGGTTTCATCTGACCAGAGCACCTTCTTCCACATGTTTGGTGTGTCTCCCAAGTGGCTTGTGGCAAACTTTAAATGACACTTTTTATGAATATCTTTAAGAAATGGCTTTCTTCTTGCCACTCTTCCATAAAGGCCAGATTTGTGCAGTATACGACTGATTGTTGTCCTATGGACAGAGTCTCCCACCTCAGCTGTAGATCTCTGCAGTTCATCCAGAGTGATCATGGGCCTCTTGGCTGCATCTCTGATCAGTCTTCTCCTTGTATGAGCTGAAAGTTTAGAGGGACGGCCAGGTCTTCGTAGATTTGCAGTGGTCTGATACTCCCATTTCAATATTATCGCTTGCACAGTGCTCCTTGGGATGTTTAAAGCTTGGGAAATCTTTTTGTATCCAAATCCGGCTTTAACCACTTGCGGCCCCGCTCATCGTCAATTGACGGCAGCTTAGGGGATCTGAATATCCAAGCTGCCATCAATTGACGGCATCGTTTTCTCCGGCCACTGGGGGGCGCGCGCGCACCCCCGAGATGCTGATGCGCGTGCCTGGCGGTCGCGATGTCCGCCAGGTACCCACTGATCGGCAGTTTTAGAGCAGGGACTTGGAGCTCTGTGTGTAAACACAGAGCTCCACGTCCTGTCAGTGAGAGGAGACAGATGCTGTTTCTCTTGTACATAGGGAGACAGCATCAGTCACCTCCCCCACACAGTTAGAACACACCCAGGACATTTAACCCCTTCCTCACCCCCCTAGTGTTAACCCCTTCACTGCCAGTCACATTTATACAGTAATTAGTGCGTTTTTATAGCACTGATCGCTGTATAAATGTGAATGGTCCCAAAAATGTGTCAAAAGTGTCCAATGTGTCCGTCGCAATATCGCAGTCCTGACAAAATTCGCAGATCGCCGTATTACTAGTAAAAAAATAAATAAAATTTTTTCAGAATTCTATCCCTTATTTCCTAGCCACTATAACCTTTACGCAAACCAATTACTATACGCTTATTGCGATTGTTTTTTTAACCAAAAGTATGTAGAATACATATCGGCCTAAACTGAGAAAAAAAAATATTTTTTTAAAAAAATTGGATTTTTATTATAGCAAAAAGTAAAAAATATTCTGTGTTTTTTTTCAAAATTGTCGCTCCTTTTTTGTTTATAGCGCAAAAAAAACAAAAAACGCAGAGGTGATCAAATACCACCAAAAGAAAGCTCTATTTGTGGGGGAAAAAAGGACGTCAATTTTGTTTGTAAGGCACATCGCACGACCACGCAATTTTAATTTAAAGCGACGCAGTGCTGAAAGCTGAAATTTCGCCTGGGCAGGAAGGGGGTATATGTGCCCAGTAAGCAAGTGGTTAAACTTCTCCAACAGTATCTCTGACCTGCCTGGTGTGTTCCGTGTTCTTCATGATGCTCTCTGCGCTTTAAACGGACCCCTGAGACTATCACAGTGCAGATGCATTTATACGGAGACTTGATTACACACAGGTGGATTCTATTTATCATCATTAGTCATTTAGGTCAACATTGGATCATTCAGAGATCCTCACTGAACTTCTGGAGAGAGTTTGCTGCACTGAAAGTAAAGGGGCTGAATAATTTTGCACGCCCAATTTTTCAGTTTTTTATTTAACAAAGTTTGAAATATCCAATAAATTTCATTCCACTTCATGAATGTGTCCCACTTGTTGTTCCTTCACAAAAAACTACAGTTTTATATCTTTGTTTGAAGCCTGAAATGTGGCAAAAGGTCGCAAAACAAAGTTTAAGGGGGCCGAATACTTTCTCAAGGCATTGTATGTATATAAAAAAAATTACACACACTTGGTTATGGTGTAATAGTCTTACAAATGCTGTTAAAAAGCACTGAAATAAATATATACTTTTGTTGTTTCAAAATGGTCTGTTGCAAATTCAAAAGAGAAGTATGGACTTTCTCTTTATAACTTTAGAATTATACTTATCTAGGTGGATGCTGCAAGACTGAGCTAAAATTAATTGTAATGGGCCTATGCACACAGGCGCATAAACAAGTGCTGTGTATTCAGTAAAAAATAAATCAGAATTTTTGGTCAGTAATTTATGCACACATTTGCACAAAAGTCTGAAAAAGCTTAAACAGGTGGGTGTATCATGTCTTGCATTGGTGGCTGTAGATAATTGTCACACCAGTAGCTTTGTTGCAGCTTTTTTTAACTGGATACAGAGTTGCTGTTACAGCAATTACATTTAACTGGGGTGCAAAGATCGGTAGCAGCCTTATGATTGCTTCTGCGGTTTGGTAGTTCCAATTGCTACCCCAAATTGGGGGGTTGGGGGTGTTCTCTAATCAATCAATTTTTTTTTTGTACTCCCAAGGACCCAAATATGAAAATGAATACCATATTGGCACCCGCAAAGAGAATTACTATAGCTATATTCGCACTTTCACAAAGTGATGACTAATTGCTAACATGTCCACGATCCAATTTTTTTTCACAAAGTTTGGGTCAGGAACTACTTTTCTGATATCAAGTTGGGGACCTAAGAAGTATTTTTACAAAGCAGTGAATCTGACATCAATCAAACATTTACTACAGCTACACACCTATGTGATTTGTCATACGATTTACAGTTCAAAATCGCATAAGTAACACCCTACTGTTGGCAATGGAACTGATTGGTGCGACTTCGACCTTGCAGTGCCGCACTGATTTAAAAAAAAAGGTTCCTACACACTTTTTTGTGATTTCTGGTGCAACTTAAATAGACATCTGTGCATGAAGTCGGACAGTTGTCAACAAGTCACACCTGCAATCGCACTGAGTTTGAATTGAAGCAACGCAATTTCGAAGTTGCGTTCAGTGTGAATGGGGGGCTTACTGATGTATAAAGATGCCTGTGTGTGTTTTTTTGGGGGGGGGGAGGGGGAGTTTTAAAACTTGCTTTGAGGTGAGGTTATGTTTAGTTTAACACCCTTTGTGCCAAAGGGTAAAGAAATCTTAGTGCCGAAGCACAATTTTTCAACTTTGATGTGTTCGTAAAACTGTACATATCATACGTATATACTCGAGTATAAGCAGTGTTTTTCAGCCCTTTTTAGGGCTTATACTCGAGTCAAAGTACCTTGGGCGTCCATTTTTTATTTTTTTTAAACTTGCGGCTTCCTTCTGGTCCCGTTCCATTCCGTGATAGGCGTTTGACACTGTGTTCAGTGTTCCGCCTTTCACGGACCTTCTCTTGTCTGAGGATGAAAGAACGTCCGTGATTGGCGGAACACTGAACACAGTTTAAAAAAAAAAAAAAATGGATTCCCGCAGCACAGCCTGTCAAGAATTTGGGGTACTCTGCAATGGGCAAAGTGAGGTGGTAATGGACAAAGTGAAGCGTTGCATATGGGCACTGTTGACCCTCTTTTCCGCTTACTGTGGCTGCTGCATTCTCACCCAAGGCTTATACTCGAGTCAAAACGTTTTCCCATTTTTTTTTTTTGTGGTAACATTAGGTGCCTTGGCTTATACTCGGGTCGGCTTATACTCGATTATATACGTAAAGTTAATTTTTTTTTTTTTTTAAAGGTGTGTGTAATATATAATATATATATATATATATATATATATATATATATATATATATATATATATATATATATATATATATATATATATATATATATATAATTTCTCCCACTCCTGATCAATCGCAGTGATACCACATATCTATGTATCATTAGTAAGACCTCACCTGGAATATGCAGTTCAGTTTTGGGCACCAGTTCTCAAAAAAAATATCGGAACTGGAGAAAGTACAGAGAAGGGCAACCAAACTGATAAGAGGCATAAAGGAGCTCAGCGATGAGGAAAGATTAGAGGAACTGAATTCTCTCTTGAGAAGAGGTTAATGCTGGGGTATGATAAACATGTACAAATATAGAAGTGGTCCTTAACCTCCCTGGCGGTATGATTCTGTCTGGAATTACGTACCAAAAGCGGTACAATTATTTTGCATGGAAATTCTGCGTTTTATACTGTAGGCCTGCAATTCTTAGGAATAACTCACTTAAATTTGTCCAAACCAGAGTCTAGTAAACATCTCTGGTATGATAAAGTTTGAAACACAAAATCATAAAATTATAATATAATAAATAACTATAAATAATTATAACAAATGTAATTATAATAAAAATTATTCACTAATGTAATCAAAATCACTGAAATTTGCTCAGTTGCAGAATTGTCGCTGTCATTACTTTTATTTTTTTATGACGAATTTCCCCACAAATCGCTATCGCTCAATTCTGCAAGTGATTATCATTTATTATCACTGTTTTCTAGCTGCTCTAAAATCACTTTTGACATAAAGGGACACTTTTGGTTGCTATGGACAATCTACAGTTTGCAGGCACAATTTTTTTTTTTTTATTATGTAAAAGAACATGCAGGGCACTGGGCAGACCACTAGGGACAGGGGGGTGTGTACTTTTTACATACAGTACTGTAATCTATAAGATTACAGTATACTGTATGTAATGTGTTTGTTTACTTTTTTGAATTTGCCGCCGGTCTCCGCCCCGTGCGCCGTTACGCTGCAGGGAACGGAGATCGGCGGCGCACGGGGACTGTGTGCGTCGAATGGAGGACGCCACTCGCTCATACAGCGGGGATGCATCGCTGGATCCAGGGACAAGGTAAGTACAGTAACCCTGCCTGGATACAAGGTAAGCCAGCGCGCTGCAGGCTCTGCATATTCACCCCGAGAAAAAGGCCTGGATTCTTTCCTTAATGTACAGAATATAACTGTATACTAACATTTTATAGGTAAAGTTGATCCTTGGAAAATCCGATTGCCTCTGAGGGGATCAGGAAGCAATATTTTCCCCTGCTGGAACAAATGGGATCATGCATTTGCCGTTTTCTTTTGCCTTCCACTGGATCAATTGTGTATATGGGATTGTATGATTAGTTAAATATATTTTGGTTGAACTGGATGGACTTCATCCTGTTCATATCATGCATGTTACATCCTTGACTCATTGTCTCAGAAATTGGAACAGCTCAATCAGTTTCCAGACTTCAACAATTATCTAATTTTTGTTCTTACAAAGTTAAAATCGGAAGGTAAGTGACCTTTTCCTCTGTGTATTTATGAATTCTTAAACGGTAACTTCACTTTGTCGGGTGTAAAATAGAAAAAAAAAAACTGAGCTTATATAAATGCTACACAAGTCCTTTTTGTAATTGAATGTTATATAGAATTTACCTTTTTCTTTTCAATCTGTGGCGCTGTACTTTTCTCTAAAATTCAATCCGATATGGCAAGCTGGAGGTGCTCTGTACAAAGCTGGTGTACAAAATGCCCCAGTAATGTAATTTCCTGCTTGTCTTCCCTTGCTGAGTTCCTCAGAAGTCTGCACTTACAGTTGTAAACCCACTTTATCATTTTCAGGTAATCCCCTGGCTTAGATAATGCAATGTCTCCACTGTATGTTCTTAATAAAATAAAGCATATACAGTGGAGACATTGCATTATATAACAGTTCATTAGCAGGAGGGGAGGAGGCAGCCACTGGTACGGGCTTGTAGGTGGGAGGGTGGGTGGGAAGGAAAGAGCTGCAGATGACTGAAGCACGCAAACTGACCAGTGTTGGGGCTCAGCAGCCATGATAAACCATGGTTGGTTGGCAGGAGGAGGGCAGGATCAGCCAGGTATTTTAGATAGAAGGGACTAAATTACACAGCACAAGCACTGCTGTTATTAGTGCTTTAAAGGAACAGGATACACTTTTTAGGGTAAAAAGCTCTTTAAGCCTAGTACACATGGCCCAGATGTTGGGCGACATCGGTCTGCTCAATAAAAACCATCTAACATTTGGCACGTGGGTATGCCAGCTGGTTCAACGCGTTTGTCCGCCCCCACCGTCGGAACACAGCAGCTCAGCAGGGTAGATTGATGTACCAACATCGGGTGGTTAGTACAGTGGCTCTGACCGGAGCTTTTATTTTTGTTCAACCCACTGGGTTGGGCAGGGGAAAAAAAACTATCAGGCCCCGTACACACGGCAGAAAACCTCGACGGGCAGAACACATCGTTCCGCCCGTCGAGGTTCTCTGCCGGTCGTCAGATTCGGCGACCCGCCCGTCGGGAATGGCAACCAGCCATTCATCCAGGCGGGCCGTCGAGCAAATAGAGAACATGCTCTCTATTTCTGCTCGACGGCATTCCCGATGGGATGCTTGCCGAGAGCGTACACACGGCCGAGGTCCTCGCTGGAATGCAGCTTCCAGCGAGGTTCTCGCTGGTTTCCAGCGAGAACCTCGGTCGTGTGTACGCCGCCTCAGGCTTAAGATACAGGTCAGATTTTAGGCATCCTCTGCAAAAAATTGTTGATACCTCCAAAGGGTCAATCGTATCTAAAGGGATTTAGATGGGTTTCCTCATTTGAACCCTGCAAGACCATCAGCTGATTGATAATGATAAAGTCGCTCCCTTATGCACATTCACTGTGCACAAACAGGCAGCTTGTTCTTCAGAGCAAAAAAAAAAAGTAGGAATCTGCAACAAAGTTTATATCCTTGCAATGTACGTTGGTCACACAAAGGGGCTTGTGTTTTTGTGAAGGGGGGGGGGGGAAATGGAGTTACTCTTGACCACTTAAGGACCACCCCATGTACATTTACTGCTGCAGGGCGGCCCTTAGCGCAAAATCATGTACCTGTACATGATCGTTGTTGGCTCTGGGGCGCATTCCTTGGGAGCCAATCAACGGGTCCAGCCGCAGGGATGCCGATCGTTTAGAGAGACAGAGCGCCGTTCTGTGAGGGAGGAAAATGGAGCTCCTGTGTTTCTGCTAACTTGATCTGTTTTCCTCCAGTGTCGGCATTCCCCCCAAAGTTGGTGCTCCCCTGAGGTTAACCCCCTTTCCTTGCCAGTGTCCTTTATACAGTGACAGTACTTTTTTTTTTTTTGCATTGATCACTGGTGTCACTTGTCCCCAAATAGTGTCACTTGGTGTCAATTTGTCTGTCGCAATCCTGCTAAAAATCACTGATTGCCGCCATTACTAGTAAAAAAAAATTTGGTTTTATAGCGCAAAAAATAAAAACTGCAGAGGTGATCAAATACCACCAGAAGAAAAATCTATTTGTGGGGAAAAAAAGGACATAAATTTTGTTTGGGTACAACGTCGCACAGCCGCACAAGCATTGCAGTGCCGCATTACAAAAAATGGCCTATCATTAAGGGGGTAAAACCTTCCATAGCTGAAGTGGTTAAAGAGCAGTTGCAGGCAAAAAGTGAAATCGGTGAACTGGTTATTCTATCCAGACAACAACAACTGTGCTTTAGACAGTCTACTGTACTAAACATTCCTTCATCTAATTTCAATGTATTAAAATGCTGGTAGATTTTGCAAAGCTCCTTGCATGTTTGGTAAATCTGTACTTTGTAACTTGTTGTTTCTACTTGTATCATCAGTCCTGTTTGTCAGATTTGAATCTGCTTGTGATGGGAAGTGGCTGCACTGAATTTAGTATTGACACTTTAATATATTGGGCTTTCTGTGTAAGAGATGGCAAGTATGGTAACTTACAGTAGCAATTTTTTTCTCATGGTTTACACTCAAGAAATAATTTCTAACTGACTAGTTGTTCGTCCACCATGAGACGATTGGTCTACAGATGGAGGAAGTGCACTTCTGTTTGCCAATCTCCCTAAGAGTGAGTGTTCTCCAAAAACCAAACTGCATTACAGGAATCTCTTGAAATTACCAGTGTCTCCAGTCGTGTTGTGGTTCTGTGAATGACATTTTTTGATTTTGGTAGGTAGAGGGACTGTCAGAGCTTTGTGCCGACTCGTTTCTTATCCTAAAGGCAACAGCAAATTCAGATATTTTTCAGTAGATGAGAAAGTAGTTCATTGCCTGAATGTTAAACTGGTTCTCAACACAGAAGGTTTTTTACTTTAAAGCGGAGGTCCACCCAAATGTATTTATTTATTTAAAAGCCAGCACCTACAAATACTGCAGCTGCTCACTTTGAATAAATGGACACTTGCCTGTCCAGCGCGCCCGTGATGTCGGCAGACGAGGCCGTGCAATCCTTGCAGCTTCACTGCCCGGTTCCCTACTGCGCATGCACGAGTAGGGCGGCGTGCCATCACTGGTCCCCGCTCTCTCCTGGGACCAGTGTGTTTCCCAAGAGACAGCGAGGGGCGATGGGAAGTGGCGTGACTCCCACGAGAGTCTATGCCCGGAAGTGGGTGCAAATACCTGTCTTACACAGGTATCTGCACCCCTCTCCCCCTGAAAGGTGCCAAATGTGACACGGGGGGGGGGGGGGGGGGGGATAGGGGGTTTCCCATAAGCGGAAGTTCCAAGAGCAGTGGCTCTCTGCTCTCTCCTCCTCTCACTACTGTTTTATTTTTTTTTATTGTTTTTATCATGAAAGTTTCTTTTTTTGGCAAAAAAATTGCATTCGAAAGACAGCTGCGCAAATACGGTGTGGCATAAAATTTTTAGCTACGGTCGGTCACCATTTTATTCTCTTGGGTCTCTGATATATCTATCGCTATTACATACATACTAGGGCTGTTACTGATCAACATTTTTGTGTTTGATTAATCTTTTTTTTTTTTTTTTTAATCGATTAATCGACTAATTTCGATTAATTATAACGCACATACAGATTCAACTACTTTTAGCTGATCTCCTTGCAGGCTGATTCCCAGTGCAGCTACCAACCACTGGAAAAATGGATAGCAGGATACAAAAAACACACAAAGGCAGCGCTCGATGGGAATAGTATTAAAACTTTTATAGTCTTCAAGTAGGTAACCAAATAAATATTGCACTGGAGATAAAATCTACGTAGCTACATAAACTGTAAAAATGGTGCAAGTAATACCAAACGTACCAAAAGCAGTCATAAAAACATGTAGCCAAGTATGATACTGGTATAAAAATGTGTACAACTATACCACTGATGAATCCAGATGAGGAGGGGTTAACATCAGTCTGTCGGCATGTAGATGTCCCGTGAAGGGAACTATCACAACTCCCAGTGGATGGTTGTAGAATCCCAGGGCGATAGAGGGAAGAGATAGAGGGAAGTGTAACAGCCATTGCGAGTGGCAGATAGTAAGGTCCCGCCGCCATGCAGATATGAAGGCACAGCAAAGGAGCCCTTCAGATGGACACCGCAAGCCCCACTGGTATCCATGACGTTACCGGATCTCCGACAGAACTCCCTGAAGGCCCAGAAGCCGGCGGAGAGGCGAGTACAAATCAAAATAATTATTAATCGATCCAAAAAATTAAAGATTAATCGATCAATTAAAAGTTAATTTGCACAGCCCTAATACATACACACATATATATATATATATGTGTGTATATATATATATATATATATATATAATATAATGTGTGTGTGTGTGTGTGTTAAGGGAATTCAAAGTCATTTTCTACCAAGAAATACAGATTTTTACCTTGTAAGCAGCAAATATCAGAAATAGGCTTAGGCATGAAAGTGTTAAACATGTCTTGTTCTGCTGCTGTTCTGTAGAGTTGAAAGTAATTTTCAAGCATCTAATGCCACACTTTCTTCCGCCTATTGCTATGGTAATACAAGTAATGGCTTTTTCTCCATAGCCGTTTGCTACATTTAAAAAATGAATAATCTACTTTTTACTTTTGTAATTTTGAGTTCTCACCTATTCTGTTTTTTAACTGCCTCTTTGAAAACTTAAAGGAACTCTCCACTAAATAAACATACAGTACCTGTCTGCAAGAATGTGTTTCCAGCGCTGCTTCTAGGCAACAGGGTGCTGTACATCTCGTGCTGGCTGCAAAAGGAAAAGCACATTACAGCGAGCGCGAGAAAGAATCGACAGGATCCGACTTGGATTCCCACCAATTCCAGGCACTGTGGTATGAATCGTGAGAGGGAACTCCACGCCAAATAAAAATGGCATGTGTTCCCCCTCCAGGAGCATACCAGTTCCTTAGTTCTGGTATGGATTGTAAGGGGAACCCCCCCACGCCGTTTTTTCGTCACCACCTAAAGCATGATGGGACTGTTAAGTCATATGAGGCCCATATAAATCATTGCGCTCCGCACACCCGGCGTTACAGTGGGAGGGAGCGTCATGGCAACATCAGAAGAAAATAAGAGGGAAGAAGACGGGGGGAAGACCGGGCCCCCGCTAGTAAAAGAGCTAAAAGAAGATAGCGGAGCAGCCCAGCAGAATGAAGGCGGCACCGGAGAGTGGGAGAAGAACCAAAGATCACGGAGACGACCATCGGAGAGCAGAAGAAGATAGCGGAGAAGTCGTAAGAAGACCCCAGAGCTGCCTAATAAATTACTTTAAAAACCTGTGTTGTGTGTTTACTCATTCACCTAGGGTAGGGGGCCGGGAGACCTTGCGCTGCATTTCTTGATTTCACAACTTGCCGTGTCAGGGTGCTTTGGGGTGGGGGGGCCACAGGGTGTCCCCCACCCCCTTTCCTGACCGACGTGCTCGGATAAGGGTCTGGTATGGATTTAGATTAATTTATATTACTCCTACCTGAACCTTTGTGAGTTGTAGTTTCTAAATGATGAGTTGACAGAAGATTCTGTGTGGTAGCCAAGTGATGTATGCATCTTATAATATTGAAAGCAAGCTCAAGGTGGATAATAGTTTGTGTTTTTGACAAATAGCATCAAATCCTAGATTTGTACCTAGACATACTTATGGCAGAGCATCCCCTCACACAGTTCTGTTAGTGTTACTTGCAACTATCTGTGAAAATATTTGTAATGACAACCCTGCAAATGGAGGCTTGAAGTGTCAAAGTATTACATGTTCCTGTTGCTATACATATGATCTCTAAAAAAAGATTTATAGTAATTTGAGCATGGGAATCTGTGATTAGAAATTTGAGGCTTGAAAATCCAGTTCCATGTTTCAGTAACTAATGATGAATCTCTAAGCCTTCTAGAGCTGGGATACCATCCACAGACTTCCATTGAGATCAGTAGTACAACTCAAATCTGTCCTTTCCTTCATTCCAGGGTGCCAAGTGTAATCCTGGACTCTGACTTCTCCCTTCGGCAGAACATTCAATTTAAATCTTGCTGCCTTCACTTATATTAACATTTCCGTAATGTCATATGATGTCCTCCCAGGATTGTGACCCATAACCCATGCTCTGGAACAATCTGTTACCCACCGTGTTCACTGGACACGGCCAATGATGGATCACTGTCCTGGCCCACTGCCGGTACCAAGTGATCACTGGACAATTACAGCAGACCACATGACGGTTATACACAACAAAAGGCTTTGATTCATGCCTTTCATTGTGTACTATTAGCTATGGCCAATCACATATTTTTTTTATAGAAAAAATTCTTGTTTCCAACTGTAAAAATCAGTTCTAAGCAATCGGTGTGTAAAATATATATTTTACATGCTGTCACCAGTGCAATACAGAATCATCATAAATGGCGTGGCAATGATCAATTTATTTTTTACATAGTGACCAGAGCAATACAGCATTACCATAGTAACTGTTCTACTCTGTGGAGGTGATGAGGGGATTATATATATATATATATATATATATATATATATATATATATATATATATAATCTCTATATAATCTCTATCCACAGAGTAGAACAATGTTACTATGGTAATGCTGTATTGCTCTGGTCATTATGCAAAAAAAATTATTGGGGAAAAAATAAAGGAATAAAGCGAGATTTAAAATTTTAAGTTTTTTTTTTTTATACAGTCAGTGTCCCTGATCATTCCCACACCATTTATGATGATGCTGTACTGCACTGGTGACGGCATGTAAAATAATAAAAATCTGGAAAGGGGATATACCGTATTTATCTGCGTATAACGCACACTTTTTTTCCTCTGAAAACAGGGTAAACGGTGCCTGCGCGTTATACGGTGATATCATGTTTCACCAGCAGGGGGCGTGGATAGTCTGTGTTTTACAATGCAAAGCGAAGCTTGCATTTGCCTCAATAGCTCCGTTTTTTTTTTTTTCACTTTTACAACAAAGCTTGTAAATGTTTCTATAGCTCGGTTTTTTTTTTTCAGGCTGCTCTCCTCCTCCTCTGAGTGTAGCTTTGATTGGAGGAGGAGAGAAGTCACATGCCCATCAGAGGAGGGCAGTCATGTGACCAGGTCAGTGGAAAAAAAAACGGAGTTATTGAGGCAAATGCAAGCTTCGCTTTGCAATAGACACAGGAGGAGCAGTGTGGTATGGGCTGACAGTGTTTTTTTTTTTTTTTTACTTAACTGGAGAGAATGCTGGCAGCACTGTCTCCTGGGAGTGCAGGGGGGGGGGCATAATGGATGGGGGACTGTATACTGGGGAGGGGGGATGTATGATGTATGGGGGCTGTGTGCTGGGGAGGGGGCTGTGTGCTGGGGAGGGGGCTGTGTGCTGGGGAGGGGGCTGTGTGCTGGGGAGGGGGCTGTGTGCTGGGGAGGGGGCTGTGTGCTGGGGAGGGGGCTGTGTGCTGGGGAGGGGGCTGTGTGCTGGATGAGGGCTGTGTGCTGGATGAGGGCTGTGTGCTGGATGAGGGCTGTATACTGGGGAGGGGGGGCTGTATAATGGAGGGGGGATGTGTACTAGATGGGGGAGGCTGTGTACTGTAAAGGGTGCTGAGAAAACATTTTTTCCCTAAACTCCCCTCTTAAAGCGGAGGTTCCATTAAAAAAATTAAGTCAGCAGCTACTAACACTGTAGCTGCTGACTTTTAATAAGGACACTTACCTACAACAACAAGACACCGAGTGTTGGAGGAGGAAGAGAATCCACCGCGGAGGATGAAGAGGCAGATTCGCCACTTCCGCATAGCAACAGCTATTTAGGGCGAGTAAAAAAAAAAATGTTTCCATTCATTTATTTTTTGTTTATTTTTAGATTTTTGGTGGAAATTTTTTTTTTCAGGTGGGAACTCCACTTTCAAATTGGGGTGCGTGTTATACGCCGATAAATACGGTATATAAAAAGAGCCAACCACCTGCTCTAAAAAAAGGCTGCAGGCATCATCCCAGTATAAGCTCGGCGGGAAGTAGTTCATATGGGTACAGTGTTGCATGGCCGCGCAATTGTCCTGTAAAATGTGAAAGCGCCAAGGGCCAGTTCACACCACGCAGTGCGTTTTTTTTGCATTCAAAACGCATGGAAGGTAGGTTATATGGTTTTTAATGACATAGTACATACCAGTGCTTACAGTTCCTGCATGGGACTGTACTGGAATGCTGTAAAAAGCATGAAAGCATACCTGTCCTTGTTTAAGGTTAAGAGGAAAAAATTCCTTGTAACGCACCAAAAAACGTGTCAAACACGCATGCAAAAAAGCGTCCGGACTGCGTTTCTAAGGTGTGAAGTGGCCCTAAAAGCTGAAAATTGGCCTTGACAGGAAGGGGGGTAAAAGTTTATACTATTTAAGTGGTTAATATCGTCCTTGTCTCAGAATATCACACATAGGGGTCAATTCACAAAGAGAATGGTTTTCTTCAGGTGTTAAATTAGCACTCCTTATTTAACGCTAGCAAACATGGTATTCACGAAAGATATAATCGTTATTTATCATAGTCGTTATGGTTTTCAACTGACTCTTTATCCAAACGTTATTCTAACTACTCAGACGTTATTATTAACATTTGGGACGTTAAAATAACTCTTAAGATCGTTAAATAATGCTGGAGAGATGCATTCTGGGAGCAGAAGGGGAGGAGAACAGCTGCATGTGGAAAAGAGCAGATACAGAGAGAGAGAGAGAGACACAAGCAATACACATGGAGATTGAGCATGTGATGTGCAAAACTTCTAGTGTGTGTTTTTCTAAAGCCATGTGTATTTTCTCATACAGAGAATAAATCATGGGAGGTGATAATCAGAATTTAGCTATCACCTGGGTTTCAGAAAAGTCATCCAAAATAGTATGTGAACGGAATACACGTTTATAAATCTGAACAACATTCTAACGTGTTCTTCTTCGCCTCTGGATCATTTTAAGTTCAAATAGAGCGCGGTTCTATCTTGCCCAACACTACTAAAAACGTCACTACACTACAAAAATCGCCAAAAGCTTCCCCTAACAACAAAATATCGCCTGGGAAATGTCATAACGCCACCCTGAGGGAGGTGTTAATGATTGCTTAACGATTGATAACTGTCAAAAAAATCTTTGTGAATTGCACTTCTGTACATATTTAACGATTTGACTCTTTAAAATAACGTTTTGAATCTTTAAAATAATGATTTGACTCTTTAATAAGGATCCACACCTTAAAATATCGGTTCTGTGTAGGGAAACGTTATTTGATGATTTTTCAAAGCGTTAAATCGTTTAGTGAATTGAACTAGCTTCAATAACGTGCAAAATCGTTAAAATAACACTCGCAATCTGAAAATAAAGCTTTGTGAATTGACCCCCATATTCTGTACACTTTTCCCAAGATTTCCTGCCCACTTGCTCCCTCGTTACCACCTCCAATGCTTGTCTCCAGAACTTCTAGAATCTCTCCCAACTTCTGAAAATCCCTACTCCATATCTCTTCCTCTTCTTTTCCAAATTTTTGCTGATCCCTGACAGCTCACCTCTTTAGGGAATCCAATGCTGCTCCTACCTAAAAACGGAATGTTTACCTTCTCCATCAACTCATCCCCCCTCCAGTTATTGCTGTTTCTATGACTTGTTCCTCCCTTTTTCATTGTTGGCTCACAAGCGGTGTTCTCCCAATTCTCACGTCTGCCATTGTATTGTTTTTTTTTTTATTTTTTTTACTTATCTTTTATTTTATTAAAAAGGAAAAGAAAAACATACAAAACAGAATACATGTTAGGGCTCTTTCACACGTCCGTTCAGTTCGTCCGTTTTTTGGACGTCCGTTAACGGACCTCAATGCTTCCCTATGGGTTAGCGCCCGTTAGCGGATGAGCATCCGCTAACGTCCGTTAACATCCGTAACATCCGTCTGCGGTAAGCCCCGTTTTTTTGGACGGAAGAAAACCCTATTTTTCTTCCGTCAAAAAAACGGAACGGACGAAAAACGGACGTTAGCGGATGATCCGTTTACCATCCGATCCGCTAACGTCAGTTTTTTCATCAAAAACGGAACGGAAACGGACGAAAAAACGGATGAAAAAACGGACCAACTGAAGGGGGAAAAACTGATCTAAAAAACTGAACGGACGTGTGAAAGAGCCCTTACATAAAATTCACTTTAAAATATAAACACTTCTATATACACATTTGTGCCTGTTCTCCCTACTTCAATCCGTCCGGTCAACATAATCAATCACCCTATTTATGCTTTCTATATCCCCTTGACTTCCATTTGTATCCTTCGCTCTCTCCTTTCATTAACCTCTTATCCCTTAAACACACCCCCACCCTTCCCCCTGAGATGTAGGGCTTCCGATCTTATATAGTCTCTTATACAGATATACCAATATTCACCTTCAGATGAATTTTCCTTGCTCCTCTTATCACACTTCAAGCTTTCTCTTCCCTTCATCTAAACTGATAAATTCCATTCTGTCCAAGTTTCATTATATTGTTTCCTCCTGTTTTGGGCCGAGAGGACCAGATCCTCCATTGCTCCTATCTCCTGAACCCTATTAAGCCATCCCGCGATGAAGGGATGTCTGGATTCTCTCCACGCAGGGTGACTCCCGTCTTTGCCGCGTTAATCAAATGACACACTACTAATTTCTTATAATTCTGAACCAGAATCTGTGAGCAATGGAGCAGGAAGAAGGCGGGGTCATCAGGGATCAAATGTTCTGTGAATTTTTGTAAAATTCTCTGAACCTCCACCCAGTAGTGGAGGACAGGACCAAAATATATGCAAGAGTGTTCCCTGCTCTACCCCGCATCTCCAGCAACATTCCGAGGTTTCTTTAGCAAATTTATGAAGCCTTACTGGAGTGTGAGAAGTTTATAATTGGCTTCCTGGGTCTTTGAACAGACCGAGGAATTCAATGTCAAAAAGATTATTTGTTTACGTTGGGTTGGGATGAAAGTCCTCCCCGTGTCCTTTTTCCCATTTACTAATACCTGGCATCACAAAATCTTCCTGGGGGGTCGTCAACAACCCTTACATCATGGATACCACTCGCGAGAGTAGTTCCTCCTCACTACAGTATCTTTCAAATACTGTCAGTTGCCTTTGGAATTCCATTGCCGACCTCAAGGATCTCAAAACATAGGGTGTTTCTTGAGATAGATGAGTAGTGCTACATAACACCAAGGTGCTCTAGACAGATCTCTCTTAATTCTAGGCCGTTACCCCGCCCATATAAATTTCATAAACAAAGTACCCACTTGACAAAGGAAAGCTGCTAGAATAGAAATTGGCAGTGCCTGGAACAAATACATTTTGGTAGAATACTCATCTTCACTATATTACTCTGGCCAAACCATGAATGCAATCCATGTTGCCATTTGTCTAGGAGTATTCATATTGAGTTATACAATGGTGAAAAATTTAGCGCAAAGATATTCTTTATATTTGATATATGTGTACCCAAGTATTTTAAGGCCGTCCCCCATTTAAACCCGAAGTTCCGTCTTATAGTATGCAACACTCATTGCTTCAGATTTAGTATTGTTAAATTTTCAAATTAGACAGCCTTCCATAGGTCTCAATTTCTCTCACAAGGTTGGGGAGTGAAACGTGTGGGTTCGACATGGAAAAGAGCAGGTCCTCCACATATGCTGCTACCTTGTGTATCTGCTCTTCCATCTGTATTCCCTGAATATCTGGATTTTGGCGGATTCTTTTAGTAGGGACTCTACTGAGAGAGCGAACAACAAGGGTGAAAGGGGGCATCCCTGTCTTGTACCATTTGTAATCTTAAAAGGTATTGATAATACTCCGTTTTACTCTTACTGAGGCACGTGATGTTGTGGAGAGCTACCTCCCCCATTCTCCGTATAAAGTACAAAATATCAGAGGGAGGGTTCGTATGCTGCCATGTCTTGACATCAGGAAAGGAAAATTACGGTAAGTATTTGATACAATTTTCCATTTTCCTGACGCCAGACATGGCAGCATACCTATGATACCTGAAGAGCTTTCTAGAGGGAGGGTTTAATGCTGTAACTTAAAAAAGACAAAGAAGCTTGGATAAACTTCCTCCCAAACTCTACCGTAGTAAGAGCTGCTAGATCCACCCTGTGGTGTATTAAGAACATATAATGTGATGACCAGCTAGCCTCTTTGCAGACTGTCTACAGAGACAACCCTGCCTGTGCTATCCAAGAAGATGACATCACCCTGGTTGAGCGATGAGCTCTAACCATCTCTGGAGGATCCTTACCGCCTCCACATGCCCAGTGAGTATTTTCACGATTCAGGCCGAGATGGTTCGGGCCGAAGCCACTTACTCTTTAAATCTTAAACATTCTGAATGTAGAAGTAGCCTGAGATGGACATTCCAAAGTCCTCAAAGCCTAACTTGAGCAGATCGGCATCTGATTGCACTGGGAAGGCTGGAAGCACCCATTCACTGAAAAGACAAAACATGGATGTCACGCTTTGGAACAAAAAGACTTCAGTCCAACCCTGTCTCGGAAGAACATGGAATGAGGCTCTGTTGCCCCAAATTTTGGAGTCGACGCACTCTCCCCCGAAATCAAGGCTAATAAAAAGCCAATTTTAAGGAGATCTCCCATAAAGAGCAGTCTTCTGTCAAGAGTACAACTAGGGTTTGCTAGAAAATTGAGGACTACTGCCAGGTTCCATTAAGGAAACCTATTTTTCTTGGGAAGGCATAGTCCAAGTACCTCTCATGAAGTGATCCATCAGCAGGTTTGCTGCCCATATTTTTTTTTTTTTTTGGGGAAAAAGCCAAGATGGCAGAAATTTTCACCTTAAGCAAACGGCTCCAAATCCAATTCAGATTGTAGAAAAGACAGGATATGAGATAAATTTGGGTCACAAGAGTCAAACTGATGCCCAGCTGCAAAGCTTGTGCGCCTAATCCATACTCTTGAGTAGATAGCATCGATTTATCCTTTCAAAGAACTCTGCAGAGTTCTAATCCCCTCTGGAAAACATCTGGAAAACTCTTGTAACCTCTGCCTTACAATTTCCAGGCTGCTAAATTTAGACGTGATGGTTGCCGATGTAGTGCATCTCCCTCAGGTAAGAGGAGATGAGGAGTCACAGGCAGAATAATCGGTGTGCACACGCTGATACCCATTGCCAGAGAGACCCATGGTCTGTGAGGCCAGTAAGAAAAAAACCTGTGATGACTGTCAAAGCTCAACAATTTCTTTAATCCTAAAATTCCTGGAGGGAAGGTATAGGTCAGTTGCCCAACCCAAGGCTTGGTAAAGGCATCTGTCCCTCCACTAATGGATGAGGGTAGCGTGAGAGGAACCGGTTCCCCTTGTAGCAGGCTGATGAGGCAAAACAGATCCAGTTGTGCGAACCTCCACTCGTGGATGATCCCTTGGAACACTTCAGGTTGAAGGGACCATTCGTTGGGATCCTTGAATTGCCCGGATAGACAATCCGCTTCCAAATTCTGATAGGCTGGAAGATATATGGCAGATATATGGCCCTCAAATCTGGGAGATATTGCTGGGCCAAAGCCAGGATTGGTTCCACCTCTCCCAGGAGGGACTGGCTGTGCATGTCACCTTGTCGCTGTATATGGGACTGCTGCCATGTGGTCCAGACAGAGTAGGACTGGTAGACCCTATGTGTGTGGCAGTAAAGTGTTCAATGTCAATGCTGGTAGGAGTTCCAGAATATGGAAACTAGGCCCTGAGTGGGAAATTCCCACCTGCCCTGAATCCTGAGATGCTCGCAGGTGGTGTCCCACCCTGCTGTGCTGGTATCTGTAGCAATAATGATCCATGGCTGCAGCCCTAATAGACTAAGCCATTTGGCAGTTTTTCTTTTTTTTTTTAAATCACCAGAACTCTGGTGCCTCTGGCTAGACAAAACGCTTCCATTGCGTCAGGAAGCCTTGTTGGAAAACTGAGTTTCCAGTGAGCCCAGAGGATCATCGGAATACAAAAGTCATTGTCCCGAGAGGACTCATGCACTGGGATGCTGACATCACTGGTGCAGCCAACGCCTGTTGGAACATCCCCCTGACTTTGGGGAGTTTATGGTGGCAAAGAAACCGAGGCTGCCTGAGTACTAAACCAGGCCACTAGGTAGAGCATATTCTGCAAAGTGCCAACTAGTTTTGGTAATGCTTGCCCCTCAACTCAAAACGGTTGGTATGACTGAAGGATCAGGATGTGCAGGTCCACTGAAATCCTCCAGTAACCTTGTTGAATGACCTGGATTTATGGTATGGAGAGACTCCATCTTGAGTCTATCCATATAAATTGATTCAGCCTCTTGAGGTAGTTCTGGAGGCTGCCGATTAAATAACCAATAACGGCCTTGCCATTGGTAATGATTACGCACAAATGAATGTGTGAAAAGCGTCTATGTGACCTTGTGTTGGTGTCTTTGGGGTCATCACTTTGAACAATAAAAGGAATATCGAAATTCCTGGATGCGCAGCCATTTCTTCTTACATGGCCTTGCACCACTGAGGGCTGAAACCGCCATTCTTCGGTAGTGGTCTTACCGGAACTGGGTCACTTTGAGCCACTTGGCTCCAACTGCCTCCTGGGCAGGCCTGGCGTTAAAAGGGCTTCTGAGTATCTTGGGGAGCCGCATGGGTCTTGGCCTCCTGCGATCTTATGAAGGTTGAATGTGTACCCCTCTAACACCTTCTGACGCCCTTGGATGGGCGAAAGCCTCCAAAATCGCAGTACCTCTTTGGCGCTCCTTTGAATGGTTGCCCCCCTCTGGCTCTTCGATCCTGGGGCAGAAGATCTGATTTTCCTCCTATAACCCTGGAGAAGATAGTTTCCAGTATTTTAACAAAACAGCGCCTTCCCATCAAAAGGTAGCTTACAGCAATTCAGCTTTGAGGATGGGCCAGCCGCCCAGGATTTTGCCCCAGTGCACCTTTGGCTGCGACTGAGCCAAGCATGGCTCTGGATGACCATCGAATGATGTCTATAGCTGCCTCACCTGTAGAGTCCACTGAAAGTTATCTCATCAAGGGCCTTGATGACTCTTCTCTTTGGCAGCTGGGTTTAATCGCATACTCCAAGTTCTGCGCCCACATACTCACATAGCACTTGCTATGGATGTTAAAGCAATGCGTCTCAAGGATCTCGTGAAAGGAGGTAGAACCTTCCATCGGAAGTGTCGCATTCTTGGTCAGTCTGGTGACTGCCGCATCCACCGTTGGAGGGTAGATAAAAGAGTGGCATCCTTCCCCCTTAGTGGAAACAACTTCTGCAACCTATTGGTTGAGGAGGATTATCTCTCTCCCTTTTTTCATTCCTCCTGAAAACAGGCTTCCTATTTCTGTCATAAGAGAAAAAAGGTAGCTTACCTGCTTCTTTAGATTCCTCCTATGGAACCCAAAGGCTTGTTCACACTTGCAGCAGGATCTGCCATTGCCCTAAAAGGCAATCTGTGCTTAGGTCACCTTTCAGAGGTATTTGAATTTGTCACTTAGAGTAGACCAATGTATATGCAATGCGATTTTCAAAGAGCGATTTGTACACAATGTTGAAAATCGCATGGGTGCGGCCCATTCACTTGGTTGCACTATGTGCGCAAATAGAAGCCCCTGCTCCTATTTGAGGGCGACCAACTTTGCATAATGTTTTGAAAGGTGCGTTCTCCAATGTGACCTATCACAGCAGAATCGCATGGCATTTGGGGTGCCCTGAAGGAATAACTGTACCTAATGCATATTTTACAGCGATTGTCACACAATTTTATATCGGATTGTACGGTGTGTAATAACAGGCTTTTTCCTTCTTTGGAGGAGGTACCGGATCCACCCATTACAGTGCAGCTTTACTGCCATAACAAATGAGGATATTGGTATAAAACAAAGCCTCAACCTTCAGGATCTTCTGTTGAGGAGGCAATATCATCTCCCTCTGCCTGAAAGGTTGGCTATAATACTGGGTTTGGGGAACTAGCCTGCTTAATCTGCTGGGCTGGAGTCACCCCCGAAGTGCCTGGTACCCCTCCAGTTAGAGAGGGTTGAATGGCTTGGTTTAGACCTGGTGTAGTGCCCATACTGTCCATCCACTTCTGTCCCTGGCTGCCCGAGATGACTGGAAAATTCAGCCAGGGGGTTGGGGACTATTTTGCTGAGCAAGGTGACACCTGCTGACTCCCAAACTCCTCTCTGGCAAGCTGCCTGAAGCAGTCGCTGCAAAGTAGCTTTCCAGGCATAGGGTCATCTCCACATGACAAACACTCGCTTTTCGGGCGCTGAGCCCTCAGAGGAGAAGCTGTGTGCGTTCTCTTAAACGTACATTTGCACCCTTTGTACTGGCGTCTGCCAGGACTGGAGGAGACATCTTCCGCCCTGAAAATCCTGATGATCCAGAGAGGGCCTCTGGACCTCCTTGAGCGGTGTGAGCGGCCGGGGTTGCAATAGATAAGAAGGCACGCTCATCAGGACTCAATGCACTCTTTTTTCCCGCGTCTTCTTACTTACCAAAAGTTGGCCCTCTACCTGATAGTGGGGTGGTCTTTGTTATGTGGCAGAAGTGAAAGAGAAAAATATATACAGTGCGGAAAATAAGTATTTGAACACCCTGCTATTTTGCAAGTTCTCCCACTTGGAAATCATGGAGGGGTCTGAAATTGTCATCGTAGGTGCATGTCCACTGTGAGAGACATAATCCAAATTTTTGTTTCCAGAAATCACAATTTATGATTTTTTAACTATTTATTTGTATGATACAGCTGCAAAGTAGTATTTGAACACCTGTCTATCAGCTAGAATTCTGACCCTCAAAGACCTGTTAGTCTGCCTTTAAAATGTCCACCTCCACTTCATTTATTATCCTAAATTAGATGCACCTGTTTGAGGTCATTAGCTGCATAAAGACACCTGTCCACCCCATACAATCAGTAAGAATCCAACTACTAACATGGCCAAGACCAAAGAGCTGTCCAAAGACACTAGAGACAAAATTGTACACCTCCACAAGGCTGGAAAGGGCTACGGGGAAATTGCCAAGCAGCTTGGTGAAAAAAGTCCACTGGAAGAAGCTAAACATGACTGTCAATCTCCCTCGGACTGGGGCTCCATGCAAAATCTCACCTCGTGGGGTCTCAATGATCCTAAGAAAGGTGAGAAATCAGCCCAGGACTACACAGGAGGAGCTGGTCAATGACCTGAAAAGAGCTGGGACCACCGTTTCCAAGGTTACTGTTGGTAATACACTAAGACGTCATGATTTGAAATCATGCATGGCACGGAAGGTTCCCCTGCTTAAACCAGCACATGTCAAGGCCCGTCTTAAGTTTGCCAATGACCATTTGGATGATCCAGAGGAGTCATGGGAGAAAGTCATGTGGTCAGATGAGACCAGAATAGAACTTTTTGGTCATAAATCCACTAACCGTGTTTGGAGGAAGAAGAATGATGAGTACCATCCCAAGAACACCATCCCTACTGTGAAGCATGGGGGTGGTAGCATCATGCTTTGGGGGTGTTTTTCTGCACATGGGACAGGGCGACTGCACTGTATTAAGGAGAGGATGACCGGGGCCATGTATTGCGAGATTTTGGGCAACAACCTCCTTCCCTCAGTTAGAGCTTTGAAGATGGGTCGAGGCTGGGTCTTCCAACATGACAATGGCCCGAAGCACAGGATAACCAAGGAGTGGCTCTGTAAGAAGCATATCAAGGTTCTGGCGTGGCCTAGCCAGTCTCCAGACCTAAACTCAATAGAGAATCTTTGGAGGGAGCTCAAACTCTGTGTTTCTCAGCGACAGCCCAGAAACCTGACTGATCTAGAGAAGATCTGTGTGGAGGAGTGGGCCAAAATCCCTCCTCCAGTGTGTGCAAACCTGGTGAAAAACTACAAGAAACGTTTGACCTGTAATAGCAAACAAAGGCTACTGTACCAAATATTAACATTGATTTTCTCAGGTGTTCAAATACTTATTTGCAGCTGTATCATACAAATAGTTAAAAAAATCATACATTGTGATTTCTGGAATTATTGTTTTTGATTATGTCTCTCACAGTGGACATGCACCTACGATAACTATTTCAGACCCCTCCATGATTTCCAAGTGGGAGAACTTGCAAAATAGCAGGGTGTTTAAATACTTATTTTCCGCACTGTACATATATCTCAGCATTTTTACAAATAGTAAAAATAATCTGGCAGAACCCCCATCCCCCTAGTAAAACATTGCTCCTTACTCCTCTCTCCCCCATATATCCCCATTACTAGGATAGATAAGACTTACCTCAGAAGGAGATGCTTAAAAGCAAAGGCATTCATTAGCTGTTTAACTGCTCCCTGCAATTGACTCACCTGAGACTCAGTCCTCTCTCACCTCTCCTCTGATACAATTAGTAAGGCCAACACCCATCCACACAAAAGGACACCTTAAGCTGGCTACACACCATATAAACTTCTGCAGATTTTACCCTTCAGATTTATCAAAACCACACAACATGAGGCCAAACCCTAAAGCCTCAACCTGTATGCAATCAGACAGGCACCACATGGTCCTGGCAATTCTAAAGGAAATCAGACAAGAAAAGTTGCAGTGTGTATGGGGCCTTTAAAGACATGAGAACAAGAAGGAAAACTGACAGACCTGGAAAAGGCTTCCATAGGAAAGAAGGCATCATGCAGTCCCAGCTTGCTAAAATCAGACTCCATCGCCGGCAATGCCAAAGGAGGACTGTCGTCTCTGATTAGAGAACACCTCAACCCCAGAAGACCACCAGAAGGGGTTCCCCCCACTTGTTGTTGCATTTAGCGTGCCTAAGATGTGGGACCTCGAACTGGGAGAGGCTGAACCCAGCCGGAACTTCGACATAGTCGGCAGGTAAGGGAATATCCTGAATGAAACTGTCTGTAGGCTGATATTAAGGACAAAAAAGGAGAATGGGGGAGGTAGCTCTCAGCCAGAGTTTTATAGAGAGTTATCACGTGTCCTGTGGGCGGATATAGGGGCGGGGCTATATCATAGGTATGCTGCCATGTCTGGCGTCAGGAAAGAGGAATAATATTCTCTGAATGTCTGGGCAACTTCTTAGTTTTTGCACTAATTGTCTCCCTTTCCCTTTTAATTTGCTGTATGTATGTTGACCGTTTTTTTTTTCCCTTTGTTTTCCTGCGAGCAACTTACTGCATTTATCTCCAAGCTCATAATTTACATTCTTACCTTTTTTGTATTGTTGCTTTAGCTTTAAAATGCATGATCTTTGTAATCTGTCTCCTTAATTGTCCTAACTCCCTTCCAAAGGTGGGTAGTTGTGTATTTTTTATGCTGAAGGTCCAATTCCTGAATATCTTCCAATAATTCCCTAATCTGTTTTTCGTGTGTGTGTTTTTTTTTTTTTTTTTTTTTTCAGAATTGATCCATGTTTAATCAGGATCCCCCTGATCAGTCTTGTGTGCCTCCCACACTATTACCGGGTCACTCCCCGGCAGTATGCTGCTGTTTCTTTAGCGACATCTTCCCTAACTTCAGGGTTTTGCAGCAAACTCATTTAACCACTTAAGCCCCGAGCCTGTTTTTCAGATTCGGTGCTTACGAAACTAAAACATTTTTTTTGCTATAAAATTACTTAAAACCCCCAAACATTATATATTTTTATTTTTCTAACACCCTAGAGAATAAAATGGCAGTCATTGCAATACTTTTTCTCACACCTTATTTGCGCAGCGGTCTTACAAGCGCACTTTTTTTGGAAAATTCACTTTTTTAAATTAAAAAATAAGACACCAATACATTTGGCCCATTTTTTTTTACACATTGTGAAAGATAATGTTACAACGAGTAAAAATGATACCCAACACGTCACGCTTAAAAATTGCGCCCGCTCGTGGCATGGCGTCAAACTTTTACCCTTAAAAATCTTGATAGGCGACGTTTAAAAAATTCTACAGTTTGCATTTTTTGACATACAGAGGAGGTCTAGAATTATTGCTTCTCGCTCTGATTGCGGCGATACCTCACTTGTGTGGTTTAAACACCGTTTTCATATGTGGGTGCTACTCGCGTATGCGCGTGAGCTCGTCGGGACGGGGCGATTTAAAAAAAAAAAAAAAAAAATCGTATTTATTTTACCAATTTTTAACACTGAAATAAAAAAAAAAAAAAAAAAAAATTATCACTTTTTTTCCTATTACAAGGAATGCAAACATCCCTTTTAATAGAAAAAAGCATTACAGGTCCTCTTAAATATGAGATCTGGGATCAAAAAGACCTCAGATCTCATATTTAGGCTTAAATGCAAAAAAATAATAAAAAATGTAAAATGTAATTTTTTCAAATGACCAAAAAAAAATAATGTCTCTTTAAGACGCTGGGCGGGACTGATGTTTTGACGTCACTTCCTCCCAGCAGAGCTATGGGGACGGGTGAGGGACATTTTTCCCTCACTCACATCCCCACTGAGCACGGGAGAGGACACAATTGCCTCCGCCGCTACCGACGGCTCCGGTAAGCGGCGGGGGGGCCCCTCTCCCGCCACCGATAACCGCGTTCTCGCGGCGAATCCGCCCACTGAAGAGATGGATATCTCGGTTGTGGCAGCAGCTGCTGCCGTTACCGAGATATCCATCTTTAAAGTGCCGACGTAGAACGACGGTGGGCGGTCGGCAAGTGGTTAAACGCCAGCATCTGTCCTGGCAGAGAACCGCACTAGAGAGGGAGAGACGCATACTGACCGGGGCATGATCTGACCACGTTATATATTCCCAATTGCTACTTCCAGGACTGAGGTGATCAAATAGTGAGGGATCAGAAAGAAGTCAATGCGGGAATATACTTGATGTAAGTTGGAAAAAAAGTGTAATCCCTTTCCTCCGCTTCTAAAATCCTCCAAACATCCACTAACTGTACTTAATGCAATTTCCGCAATATACATTTTCTGACGTTCCCTGGGGTCGATGATGTCCCTGAGGACATATTTATTCCTGGGGTCCAGAGAGATATTAAAGTCTCCCCCCCCAGAATCTGCTTACCCTCTGTAAAATCAACCAGTTCTGTAAGAACTTTTTTTTAATAAATACGTCTTGAGTATTTGGTGCATACATTGTGGCCAGAGTCACTTTAACTCCTCCAATACTACCCTTCAGGAAAAGCAACCTACCATTCGGATCCAGACGTTTTATCTAGTAGTGCCCAAGCCACTTGGTTGGAGATCAAAATTGATACTCCTTTTAGATTTTGCCTCCTGGTTTATCGCATGGTATGCACATGGAAAGAATCCATTCTGGAGAAATGGTAGTTCCCCTGCCCTAAAATGTCTCCTGTACATACGCCACATCAGTCCCCCACCTCCTTAGGTCGTTCAACATCATCCTTGGTTTTTCTGGGACATTAAGTCCTTTAGCATTCAGGGAAGTTAATTTTAGTGCCTCCATCTCGAAAATGAAGAGGGAGGAAAAAAAAAACTATGAATGCCTCCCTCCTCCCTCTCCTATATTAATCCCTGCCCCCTCTATGCCCCTAAGGGAAAAGACACCCCTAACTGGACCTTTCTCCAGTAACCTCCGTGGGTGTACACCTAACTGGGGGGGGGTGACTAAGATAGGCTAAGTAGCTCCCTCTCGGCATCCATCTTCACCCCCAACTATATTCTTCTAATTTCCAATCTTTTCCAGCGTTTTCACATTTTCTTCTTATATTTTCTGTTTCTTTAACATCCTCGTTGTACACATAACAGTTTATACTATATTTATCTTATATTTTATCTTTTATAATTCTAGGGAAAGGAAAAAAAAAAAAAAATTAAAGAAAGGAATTCTGTATACATATACCACAGCCGAATTACTTTATATTTTTTTTAAAAGAGAGAGTGAGCAGGGGGAGAACCATCCCCCCCCGACCCTTGCTTCCTTCTGTGTCCGGTTTTCCCCCCTCTCCCTCCATCTCGAAAGCACCCCTACGCCACCTCCTCCCATCTCCGCATCCAACTTATCCCCATGTTAACTCTTCCCACTCCATCCACTCATCCTTATAGCATGGGCTTCTCAAGGTCTACCCTATAGCGGTAGATATCTCTTTCCACCCTCTACTCGGTACCCTAGGTTTTACCAGCCCTCCCCTCTAAACCTCTCTAGTGATAATATAAGTGCCTACCCTGCCCAAAAAAAAAGAGGAAGGGATGGGGGGAAAAAGTCGGAAACCTTTTGAGTCTCCACCTCCTCCCCTCACTCCTAATATTTAATAGTTCCAGTGACTTTTTATATCTCTATCTTACTACCTTTTCTCCTTTATTCACATCTATTTCCATTCAGATTCCTATCCTGTCTAGTATCTTTATATCAATATATCAAATACAACCCTGTGAAAAAAAAAAAAAAGTTTTAACCTGTGTCCTTTATATTTCAAAGGCCCCTTTACAACCAGGTGGCCTATCACTCCTTAAATACCTCTAGTACTCATATTGTGTTTATCAAATGCAGAAACACACAAAAAAGGGAAGGGGGAAACCACAAAAAAGGAATATATATATACAGTGCAGAAAATAAGTATTTGAACACCCTGCTATTTTGCGAATTCTCCCACTTGGAAATCATGGAGGGGTCTGAAATTGTTATCGTAGGTGCATGTCCACTGTGAGAGACATAATCAAAAAAAAAATCCAGAAATCACAATGTATGATTTTTTTAAACTATTTATTTGTATGATACAGCTGCAAAGAAGTATTTGAACACCTGAGAAAATCAATGTTAATATTTGGTACAGTAGCCTTTGTTTGCAATTACAGAGGTCAAACGTTTCTTGTAGTTTTTCACCAGGTTTGCACACACTGGAGGAGGGATTTTGGCCCACTCCTCCACACAGATCTTCTCTAGATCAGTCAGGTTTCTGGGCTGTCGCTGAGAAACAGAGTTTGAGCTCCCTCCAAAGATTCTCTATTGGGTTTAGGTCTGGAGACTGGCTAGGCCACGCCAGAACCTTGATATGCTTCTTACAGAGCCACTCCTTGGTTATCCTGGCTGTGTGCTACAGGTCATTGTCATGTTGGAAGACCCAGCCTCGACCCATCTTCAAAGCTCTAACTGAGGGAAGGAGGTTGTTGCCCAAAATGACCATGGGGGCAACTAAAAAAAAAAAAAAAAATGGAGGCAGCCTGTGCCTTTACACCTCCTAATTCATTGTTTATTTCCTAATGGGATACAAATCTCCCCAGGTCTTTCCCTCTCCTCTCTTCTATACTACTATATATCCTCTTCTCTTCTTTCTTTTTATTCCTATTGGATCATTACTCTTCTTGACCCTAGTAAACGTTGTAGCCAATCTGGGACTTCAAATGGTCCTGTTTCTATGTATTTAAACAGGTCAGGAAGGTCCATAGGTTGTTGTAAAATAAATGCCGTGCCTCCTTCCTAATTGTTAGGGAGATCGGGTATTCCCATCGATAAGTCCCACCTAGACCCCTTATTTTGTCCAGTAAAGGTCGCAACATGGCTCTTCATTGTAAAGTAGTCCGGGATAGGTCTGGGAGGATTTTTATCTGAGACCCTTCAAACACAATTTCTCCTGCATCCCATGCCTCTCGGCTGATCAACTCTTTATGTGTATAACAGTGGAAACAGATATATCTAGGCCTATTCAGATTTGTTGAGCGGGGACCCAATCATCTGTGTAGCCTTTCAAATTCAAAGACCTGGGTGGGAGGTGGGGGTAGCCAATTGATGGCATATTGCAGATATAGTTGATTGTAATGCCTCCCTCTCCACTGTTTCCGTGACCCCCCTGAACCTCAAGTTCTTGCACCTATTACGGTCCTCTATTTCCCCCAGTCTAAGCTGTATGGGGTCAACTAGGGAGGACTTTAACACGTATATGTCTGTTCCATACAAGTTGTACGTTCATCCAATCGAGCCAGCAACAACTCATAATTTCTTGATCGTACATCACGGGACACAGAGCGCATAGCCATTACATATGGGTTATATGGAGTACCTTCAGGTGTGGACACTGGTGTAATCAACTTCACAGGAAGTTCCTCCCTATATAACCCCCTCCCACTGAGAGTGCTTTAGTTTTTCCGCCAGTGTCTTAGGTGTTGGTCACGTCTAGCTGTCCCTCGGAGGTCTCGGGACCCAGGATAGCTAGCCGGATCCGTCCGAAGTGCTTCAGAGCCAAGATGTACGGTACCCGGGCCCTGCTGGAGTGGGGTTTTGCCTATAATGCCTCTCCTTGGAGGGCTGGATTCTGGGCTCCAGTGCTTTAGTCTCTTCCAAGAACTAAAAGTTACTGATGCCAGGATGCTATATAGGTCCAGGGTGTGGGTTCCTTAACACAGGACCCCGGTCCCTGAAGGTCCAAGACAATACCCACGGAGATGGGGGAAGGCTGGGCCTCTTTGCATTTTGCAATACCCTGCGGCGTGGAGCAGGTAAGAGGGAACCTGCGGGACTTGGTTCGACAGTAGGTATCCCCCTGGGGGTTCTGGGTTGGCTAATGGTATGCTTGTGCATCAGCCACTATCTCCACTATGTCTGTTGAGGCAGGATGGGATTCTAATGTTTACCCAGATAACATGTAGATATATGTATACTTGTGTAAGTTATATATTTGCTACTCACCCCCAGGTCTGCCTGTTAACACTGATACTGCAACCCCACATGTTTTAAAGAGGAAATTGCTGGTTAAAACTCCTGTTTCTTAGGAAGCCCATGGGGACAGCTTCCTCGCTGTGTGTGCACTACAATAAGATTAGTGCTTACCTGGTGTCTGTTGGTGCTGCATAACGCTGGTCCATGTTGTTCCTCTGCTCTGCTTCCTCCATGTGGGTTCGGCGTGTGCGCGCGATCGTGCGCGCGATCGTGCGCGCGATCATGCGCGCGTGTGTGCGCGCGCATACGCGCGCGCTGTGCACGCCGCCTTTTATAGCGTCGGCGTGCGTCGGGGGGGCGGGCCAGCAGCGTCAGGGTCTGTATAAAGGAAAAACTTTTCTCTGGCTGGTCTTTCCCTCCTGGAGGCAGAGGAAGAAAGGATACAGAGCGTGCAGCTGGGTCTTTTGGCCACACAGGGACACCTAGTGGCGGTTTAGTGGATCTTCAGGTCTAGGACTTAGGTCCACTATAGACCAGAAAAAAAAAAAAAAAAAAAAAAGGTTTTTTTGCTTAAAGGGACTCAGCCTTAGATCCAGCAGTATCTGAGTCTACCTTGGACTCCGGCTAACGGGCATTGGTGTGTCAATACTCACAGGCTTCCTCGGTATTGCCACCTCCCAGGCGGGTAAAAAAGATTTTTTTGAAAAAAAAAAAAAAAAAAAAAAAAAAAAGAAAAATAAAAAGAAAAAGAGAGAAATTAGTTCTTTTTCATTTTCTCTCATACCTGCCCTCATATTGGTTATTCCTAGCTACAACAGTCAGGTGTTGGCTATAGGGGTGACCCAAGGTTGTACAATGGCTCCAAAGGGATCTGGACCAGCCAAGGCTGCTAAAGGTACCAAAAAGCAAAAGGGGTCTCCATCGGGGTCAGAGGATTTGGGCCAGGCTTCTACGGCCCCACCCTCGCCAGTCAGGACACCGAGTGGCATAGTACAAGAGCCATTGGGGGTGCTGGGGGCAGAGGCGGCCCCCGATCCACCCATTCCCGTTTACGTGACGGAAGAAATGCTAGCAGCCACCATGTGTGGGCTAGAGAAAAGGTTAACTGCGTTGTTTTCCCCCTTGCCCAAGTAGCAAGCGGGCTAGATCCCCTTCACCCAGTGTGGGGTTTTCAGATGGGAGGTCTCCTCTTCAGAGGAACGGGACCACAAGGGGATCAGGCAGACCCAAGTCCCGACGGTTCAGACAGGGAAAATTCCACTATAGATGAATATTTTTCGGCCTCTCAAGCGGAGGGCCTGTGGATCCAGTCTTTGACAATATGGTTCGCACTGCCTTTTAAACTTCCAGTGCCAGAACTAGTAGCCCGGAGGTATCCTCATTGGGTTCTTTAAAGGCCCCATTAACTGGTGCATCCTTCCAATGCACCCCCTTCTGCGGAACGTGATTTACCAAGATTGGGCTCGACCTGATAGAATCTTTGTCCCTCCTAAAAGATTCTCTATTCTCTACCCTATGGAAGAGGAATATGTAAAGAAATGGGCTCTCCCTACAGTGGACGCAGCCATTTCCTGCGTGAATAAATCCCTGACTTGTCCGGTTGAAAATGTCCATATGTTCAAGGATCCGGTCGACAAGAAATTCGAGACCCTACTGAAAGCAGCTTTTACCTCAGTAGGTGCCATGGTTCAGCCAGCAGTAGCAGCCATTGGTGTTTGTCAGGCCTTGAAGGATCAGGCAAAGCATATATTGAAGGACATGCCGGCTCAGCATACTCATGAATTAGCAGAATTCCCTAGGGCTCTCTGCTTTGCAGTAGATGCTATTAAGGACTCCATCCAACAGGCATCCCGTTTATCTTACTGATGGTTCACATGCGTCGTCTTTTGTGGCTAAAGAACTGGTCAGCAGAGGCACCCTGCAAAAAGCTTCTAGCAGGGTTTCCCTTTCATGGGGGAAAGACTATTCGGGGAAGACCTAGATAAATATATCCACACCATATCAAGTGGAAAAAGTACTTCCTTACCGGTCAAGAAAAGACCGCGTGGGCCCACGTTTAAACGACAGGCCATTGCAGGCTCGGCCCCTTCGACTTCCCGTCAGTATCGACGGCCTCCCGGGCGTTCAACAGTTAATAGCCGCCCACAGGGACAAGCCGCGGCAAACAAGAGGCCCTGGTCTCGCAAGCCGGCTAAACCAGTCATCAAATCAGATTCATGAAGGGGCGCCCCCACTCTCTTGGGTGGGGGGAAGACTTCAGTTTTTCTCCGAAGTCTGGAAGGCCAGAATTCCCGACTCTTGGGTTCGGTCCGTAGTAGCCTCAGGCTACAAACTAGAGTTTCGAGAAATCCCCCTCCTCATTTTCAGGGGTCAAGTCTTCCCAAGCGACCCGTTAAAGAGGGCCTCTCTCGTAAAGGCGTTGGATCGCCTCTTGCTCCAAGGAGTAATTGTAGAAGTACCAACCCAAGAAAGGGGTCTGGGATTCTACTCCAACCTTTTTGTTATACCAAAAACCCAATGGCGACGTCAGGCCTATATTAGACCTCAAACGCCCTAAATCGCTTTCTAAGGATTCAGACCTTCCGTATGGACTCCATACGTTCAGTGACAACCAGCCTGCATCAGGGCGACTTCCTAGCATCTATAGACATAAAGGATGCATATCTGCATGTGCCAATTTACCCAGCACATCACAAGTTTCTTCGTTTTACGATAAACCAAAGTCATTATCAGTTCGTAGCCCTCCCTTTCGGGTTGGCAACAGCTCCACGGGTATTCACAAAGGTGTTAGCCCCGGTACTAGCCGTCCTAAGGACAGAAGGCATCTTGGTCCTAGCATACCTGGACGATCTCCTGGTTATCGACAGTTCAGCTTCCAACCTCAATCATGCAGTAGTCCGCACAGTGCGGCATCTAGAAGAGTTCGGGTGGATTGTGAAACAAGAAAAAATCAAGGTTACATCCCACAAGACAGTTGGAATATCTAGGCTTTCGGTTAGATACAGAATGCCAGAAGGTATTTTTACCTCAAGAGAAGATCAGGTCGTTGATTCAAACGATTCAAATAGTCTTAGGCAAAAAGAAGCCGACTATTCGCCTATGCATGCGACTGCTGGGGAAGATGGTGGCCGCCTTCGAAGCAGCGCCCTACGCCCAGATCCATACCAGAATTCTGCAAGCAGCTATTCTCTCTGCTTGGAACAAGTCCATACAGGCATTAGACCGTCCATTAGTTCTTTTCTCCAGAAGTCAGGCACAGCCTGTACTGGTGGCTGATCCCTCAAAAATTATCAAAAGGGAAAACCTTTTGCCCCATCTCGTGGAAAATAGTAACCACAGATGCCAGCCTAACAGGTTGGGGGGCAATCTTAGGAAAACGGACCCAGCAGGGACAGTGGTCAGAGGCAGAAAGTCTGCTTCCCATCAATGTCCTAGAGATCAGAGCTGTTCGGTTGGCCCTGGTCGCCTGGACTCTCCCCCTGCAGGGTCTGCCAGTAAGGATACAGTCCGACAATGCCACGGCGGTGGCATACATAAACCACCAGGGGGCACAAAGAGCCTGGCGGCTCAAAGGGAAGTAAACCTAATTTTTGCATGGGCCGAAGCCCATGTACCCTGCATCTCAGCAGTGTTCATCCCAGGGATAGACAATTCTCAAGCAGATTTTTTGAGTCGTCAACAGTTGCTCCCGGGAGAGTGGTCTCTTCACCCCCAGGTATTCCAAGAGATTTGCCAAAGATTCGGAGTTCCCGATGTGGACATCATGGCAACAAGATTCAACAAGAAATTGGACAAATTTGTATCCCGAGCCAGGGACCCCTCGGCCTACGGGACCGATGCGTTGGTTTGCCCCTGGCACCAGTTTTCTCTCCTGTATGCGTTCCCTCCACTACAGATGATTCCCCGCCTTCTACGAAGGATCAGGGTGGAGCGCAGGCCGGTGATCCTGGTGGCCCCAGCCTGGCCCAGAAGGGCTTGGTACGCACTCATCGTGAGGATGTCAGTAAGGGCACCGTGGCCACTCCCCCTGCGCCCAGATCTGCTGTCTCAGGGCCCGATCTACCACCCTGCTTCACAGCAGCTAAATTTGATGGCTTGGCGGCTGAATCTCTAATTCTTAAGGGCAGAGGCCTCTCGGCCCAAGTCATATCTACGTTAATTCAAGCTAGAAAGCCAGTCTCTAGAAATATCTATTACAGAGTCTGGAGAACCTATGTGGAGTGGTGCGAGTCTCAAGGAGGGCATCCTCGCAAGTTTTTTATTGACAGGATCTTGCGATTCCTCCAGGTTGGCGTTGACAAGGGGTTGGCTCTTAGTACTCTAAAGGGCAGGTGTCTGCCTTATCGATATGGTTTCAAAGGCCTTTGGCCACACATTCGCTTGTAAAAACCTTTTTGCAGGGGGTCTTGCATGTAAATCCCCCTATTAGAGCTCCCCTCTGCCCCTGGAATTTAAATCTGGTCTTGTCAGCTTTACAAAAGCAGCCGTTTGAACCTCTGACAGAAATCCCTCTTGTGCTGCTAACCCGAAAGTTGGTTTTCTTGGTGGCTATGGCTTCGGCCAGAAGGGTCTCCGAGCTGGCAGCCTTGTCTTGCAGGGAACCGTACCTTATTCTGCATAAGGACAGAGTGGTTCTGCGGCCTCAGCCTTCTTTCCTTCCTAAGGTCATATCCAGTTTTCACTTGAATCAGGACCTAGTCCTACCATCCTTCTTTCCTACTCCCCAGTCCAGAGAGGAAAGATTGCTTCATACTTTGGATGTGGTCCGAGCCATGAGGGTTTATCTCAAGGCTACAGAAAAGATTAGGAAAACAGATGTGCTTTTCATTCTTCCGGATGGCCCAAGAAGGGTCAGCCGGCTGCCAAGTCTTCCTTGGCTAGGTGGATTAAGCAGCTGATTTTTCAGGCCTATGGTCTGAAGCGCGTTCCACCTCCCTTATCAGTTAAAGTCAAAAAAAAGCCCATTCTACGAGGGCCATGAGTGCCTCTTGGGCGGCACACCATCAGATCTCTATGGCACAGGTTTGCAAAGCGGCAACCTGGTCTTCCGTACATACGTTTACTAAATTTTATAAGTTGGACGTCACAAAGGCTGCGGACGCAGCATTTGGGCAGGCGGTCCATACGGGCAGCAGTATAGAATCCTCTGGCCCGGTTCACGCCCCCTTTTTCTGTTGGTGGAGCTATTTTACCTCCTGATATAATTTCTGTTTGGCTATTTTTTGCCTTACGGTCTCCCTCCCTTCATAGAGCATTGCTTTGGGACATCCCATATGTAATGGCTATGCGCTCTGTGTCCCGTGATGTACGATCAAGAAAAAGGGATTTTTTAATAACAGCTTACCTGTAAAATCCTTTTCTTGGAGTACATCACGGGACACAGAGCTCCCACCCCTCTTTGTGGGAACATTGTGTAACCTCAGAGAAATTGCTTGCTACAAAACTAAAGCACTCTCAGTGGGAGGGGGTTATATAGGGAGGAACTTCCTGTGAAGTTGATTACACCAGTGTCCACACCTGAAGGTACTCCATATAACCCATATGTAATGGCTATGCGCTCTGTGTCCCGTGATGTACTCCAAGAAAAGGATTTTACAGGTAAGCTGTTATTAAAAATCCCTTTTTTCCAACTTATCTGTCAGCTGCTGGACCTCTTCCCGCACGATCTCCAGGTCTTTACGATGGGATTCCTCCAGGCACATTACCAGTGACTCCATATCGGCCCGTGTGGGGAGGGCTTGCAGCAGAGCTGTCAGAGTGCTCAGCTCTGACTCCCGTTCTCCTGAGCATGGCTCTGTATGCGGCAACCCCTCTCCCGCCGCGTCCACTCTGTTGCTCCCTCTCGCTCTTTCCTCCTCCCCCCCACCTCCAGAGATCAACATTGCTGGCAGCAGCAGGAGTGACGGGGGGGGGGGGGGGGGGGGACTGCTGGTTCGTCTGGCTTCCTGCCCGTCACCGTATCACTTGACTCAGTCTCGCGGTTTCTGGTTGTGACCGAGCGTGCCAGAGGGAAGAACCGCTGGATCTCCGGCTGGGACGGCACTTTCTACAGGTTTACACCAGGTAGTTTAACCTCAACCCACTTCATTCCAAGGCTCCCCGTAAGGCAAATCTGGGCAGGCTATAATTCCGCTAGCTGGATTTCACATCGCACTTGTTTAGTCGGGTGGGGGACGGAGCTGTGGAGCGTGTGTGTCTCTGCTCCACCATCTTCCGGCAAATTTTGAAAAATTAGACTATCGTGCAAAAGTTAATTTATTTCACTAATGCAATAAAAAAGGTGAAACTAATATAAGATAGACTCATTACATGCAAAGCAAGATGGTTCAACCCGTGATTTGTAATAATTGTGATGATTATGGCTTAAGGCTCATGTATTGGTGAAATAAACTTTTTTGCATGGTATTCAAATGTTTTGAGTTTCACCTGAAAATCCTGAATTTATTTTTTTAAATGTTAGCATTTGCATGTAGCAGGTTGTTTTTGAGTGGGCATGTGGCTAGTACAAACCAGGGAGCCTACACTTGTAGATCTCTTATGCCAGACTTATGTTTGGAAGTGCAAGTAACAAAACACATTGATGGACAGGGTCTGACAGACTGGTTGTTACTCGATGCTGGCTGAGAAGAAGGGTTTTATCTTGAGCTCAGAGCATGGTGTGCCATTAACTTGTATGAATTTCCTATGGGACTGAATGGAAAGAGTACAAACTTCAGTTGCCTTGTCATGTGATTGAGATGAGCTACCTGCATATTTTTTTCTCTCTTCACTACTGAATAAGACCCACAGCATGCACTCTTCTAGGTCAGTAACTCCATGTTGAAAAATCAGCAGTGATCAGACAAATGTCCAACAATCTATGGCCATTCTCACTTCAGGGAAGCGGCAAATGCCATAGATGGCTGCAATGCTGATCAGTGTATCCTGACAGCTTAGAAGTCCTGCTGTCAATACAATGGCGCAGCAGGGGAGAATCTGATCCATTTATGGTCAGCCTTAGAAATCTCCAACAATTGATACTTTTCCCCCATGCTCTGCCACCAGTACTTTTGCTGTTGGATTTATGCCAGAAACATGTGACCATCTCCCAGGATGCAGTGCTTTGGCCAGGGTGGGCATTTGTCAGACCCAAAAACTGTCATGTTAGGCCTCATTCACACTGGATGTTTTTACAGCTGCTGTTTTTGGCTTTAGACTTTTTTTTTTTTTTTTGCAGGTAGTAAACTGAAGGGGGGGGGGGGGTGGACTGACGTGGGGAAATTACAAATCGCTGTTCATACATTGTATGAACAGGCGATAGGTCATTTTCCCCCATGACAGGACCAGTTCTCGCTCTGTAACGAGCGATCGCGGGTGCCCGGACGGGGATCGAGCGGGGGGTGTGCGTGCGCCGCTATTGGCTGCCCGGCGAGATGACGTAATATTACGTGATCTCGCCCAGCAGAGCCGACCTGCCGCCGTAAAACTCCGGGGCTGGTCGGCAAGAGGTTAAATGCACAAGTTTACAGTTTAGGAGAAGCCTTTCATGAGTCGGTTGTACAGTGTATTACTCACACTTAAACTATGTTAAATATTTATGAAATATGTTCAGCTTCTTCCTGCTTTTTTTTTGTTTTTCTGTAAATTTATCATGCCAATGAATTTTTTCATTTTTTTAGTTTTTTACATCTAGCCCTGATTTTGACTTGTGTAAGTCAAATGGTAAAATGGAAAATGAGATCGATCTGTTGATTACTTGGCCAACTAATATTTTACCAGATTTTATTTTTAAAGCTGAACTGTGCCTTTGTTGGCACATTATGATTAAATGGCATTGGCAGAAATGACACATTTTTGTTTAAAGGAGTTGTAAAGGAATTTTTTATGTATTTTTTGCCTAAAATTTATGTCTGCAAAGTAGACTGACAGAATAGTGTAATGCTTCTGTTAACAAACGAGTAAATGCCTATTAAATTCCTTCATCTATATCACCTCCGGTGTTCTAGTTTCTGTTCTCTCATTCACTTCCTGGTTTGCATCACTTGTTGTTCATGTAAGAACTACATTTCCTAGTATGAATTGCGGCGTGCCCAGTAATTCACACCTCCTTGAAGTCTCTAACACGTAGAGAGCGTTCTGCCACACAGATGTAGTTCCCAGGAGGGGGCGAGCACGTTACTGACCACCGCAGTGAAGTCTCCTCCCTTTACGGTGGTCAGTAAAATCGGACAAGCAGGAAGTGAACAGAACAGAGAATAAATAGAGCAACTTCTAAGCAAAGCAAAAACAAACAATGAGGAAGTGAAAAGAGAAATGTCTGCAGGTAAAGGATGCTTATTATGAAAAAAATTGTTTTCCCTTTACAACCCTTTAGCTTGCAATACTTCCATATCTCCTGAATTATTACTTGACAATTTACAGTAAATGGCTGTTTGAGGTTTTTGAGGCTAAATTCACTAAACCCTATCGCGTGCGATATTTGATCATCTATTGCAAGTGATACTGAAAAAGCTCATTTAGATTATGCAGTATTTACCTAAAAAATAAACTTACTGTATAATACCTCATAAACTGACAAGTCAGTTCAGCAAAAAACAATGCCTTTGGTCGGAGTCTACTAACTACATGCTATTTAAAGAGGAAGTCCAGCCAAAAAAGAAAAATGTAAGTAAAATGTTAATATCAGGGCACTTACCTGACCAGGGAGCTTGTGGTGTTGGCACCCCAGCTGATCTTCGGACTGACTCTCGGGTGTTGCGGCTGCCATTACTTGTAAGGGAACCAGGCAGTGAAACCTTTCGGCTTCAGTGCTGGCTCCCTACGGCGAAGCGCACTGCGCTTACCAATTGGCCTGATGGCAGAGGGAGGAGGGGGGGGGGGGGGGCGTATAAGCAACAGTTCCACTTTTTAGGTGGAACTCTGCTTTAGACAATGTATGAAAATGACTGGTTATTAAAGGGGTTGTAAAGACAAAAATATTTTCCTCTTAAATTTAAGTCTGACAGTAGCTGATAAAGTAAAAAGTAATGTTTTGCATTATAACTAGTTTGATACCTGTTGAAATAGAGCGGTTTTATTCACCTCCGTCACTCCTGAATCGTTATTCTGATTGACTTCCTGAGTTGGGGTGCGCATTCATTCTCGCTACATCACAGCCTAATGGGAACTACAGTTCCCATTAGGCTTAGCCGCCATGCCTATGAGGGTTAAGAGAGCATCTTCACGCAGCGCTGTAGTCATAGGGAGGGGGTGAGCACATTCTGCTTTCCACCATGCAGATGGTGGTGGAAAGCAAGAAGAGGAGAGACAGGAAATGGCATTTTCAAACCTGGATTACTGTGTTTTGGAAGTCAAAAGTAAAAACGAGGTAAGTGATATTTAAATGCTCTAGCTTACAGCAATCAAATGATCTAATAAAAAACGAACCTTTAGTGTTCCTTTAAAGAGCTGGCATCCTTACAACCAGTGACTCATCCCTGCTACAGCTGAATGTAAACAAAAGCCCCAACAGAGCAGGAAAAAAAATGTATACCAGGGTCTGATATAGGGCTGAAACAACTAATTGGTTATGAAATTAATTGGTTACTATTTTCAAAATCGATTAATCGGCCAATAATGGGGTTTAATTGTGTTTTTTTTTTTTTTGCCCTTTATAGTACAAAAAGAACAAATCTCTACTGTAAATATTACTTTCACTGTCCCACAGTAAAAAAAATTAACCCCTTATAGTAGCGATTATTTGTTTTTGTTGTACACTTCTTTTTATTTTATATATTTTTTAACCTCATGTTGCTAAACATCTCAGACCTGTGTCACACCTCTTGTGTGTCTTTGTGTTTTTTCGCAGGAACTCACTACAGTTCATTTACATCAGGGGTGTCTAAACTTTTTTCAAAGAGGGCCAGATTTGATGAAGTGAATATGCGTGAGGGCGCTACCATTTTGCCTGACATTCTTTGGACCATTAAAATTAATGTCATGTGACAGGACTTGTCCGGCCCCCTCCCTGTCCCCTCCGAGGCTGCCAGAACGATAAATATGGTATATAGCTTTTGTGACCCCCCAATAAATCCCAGTAGCGCTCAGGGATTCATTGGGGTCACAAAAGAGATTATATATATATATATCTAATCTCCAAATTACCAGTGGAGCCGCATTCAACTGGAACAAAGGCCGCAATTGGGCTGAACTTTGGCCATGCCTGATTTACATGGTTTCCTATGGGACACGTTCACATTCATGCTTTTTTCAGCTGCTGCGTATTGTGCAAGGGCTTTTGTTAACACAAAACTGTGCGATTTAGTTTTTTTGGTTCAATATACTTCAACGGAGAAGCTTTAGAAAAGCATGTAATGCGTTTTTGAGGCAAATTGTTTGTTTTTTAATCTGTCCAAAAACAAATTGGCCAAAAAAATGTAAAAAGGCAAATCGCAGCAAAGTTACCCCCCCCATTAATCAAAACACAATTTGGCCAACTAAGCGATTTATGATATCAAAATCATTACCAGTCCCGCATCCAAACATGCAGGCCAGAAAAGAGTGTGTAGGGAGGCAAGTGTGCACCATCTCTCCCTTCTGAACCATACCAGGCCACCTTCCCTCAATGTGGGGGGGGGGGCCTTCGTGGGAGGGGTTACTTTTCCCTTGTTGTTTAGGGCCTCCTACCCACAATCCTGGCCTGGTGATTGTGCAGGTCTGCGGGCCGAGGTTTTTTTTTCGGAATCTGGGAGCCCCCCTAACAAACAAGGGGGCTGCTGGATGTCACAAATCCTTTTTTATTTAGATGGCCAAAAAAAATTACAAATTTTTTTTGGGGGGGGGGTTGTGGGTGATTTTTGTTACACAATTTGCAAATTAACTTTCTTCGTAGATTTAAGCCAAAATTTATTCTGCTACATATCTTTGGTAAAAATAACCCAAATCAGTGTCTTATTTAGTCTGTGTGAAAGTTAATAGTCTAAAAATGATGGTGTTTCCCTATATATTTAAAAAATGGATCAATCCTGATGTACTGATGGCCCATCTCATTTATTGAAACCCTAAAATCCCACCAAAAAATATATATAAAAAACAGGTTGTCCTCAGTTTAGGCCGATACGTATTCTTCTACATATTTTTGGTAAATAAAATCGCAATAAGTGTCTATTGATCGGTTTGCTAAAAAGTTATAGCGTCCACAAAATAGGGGATAGTTTTATGGCATTTTTATGAAATTTTTTATTTTTTTTACTAGTAATGGCGGCAATCAGCCATTTTTTATTTTATTGTGGCTGCGACATTATGGCGGACTCTTCGGACACTTTTGACGCATTTTTGGGATAATCTTAAAATGGTCGTGTTTATGCTTTTCAGCCTAGGGACGTATTCTAACTGTAGGGAGTTGGGCTTACTGTGACAAAACGGTGAACAGTGATCACAGCTTCCGTGTACATAAACATTTCCCCCTTCTTCCTCACCATGACCAGATCATGGGTATGCCCTCGGACATTAAAGGGTCACTAAAGGATTTTTTTTTTTTTTTTTAGCTAAATAGCTTCCTTTACCCTAATGCAGTCCTAGTTTCATATCCTCATTGTTCGTTTTTGCTGTAATCCTTCTCTGTTCTGCACACTTCCTGGTTGTCTGTTTCCTTATGAAAAAAGTACTGGGAGCTTCTCTCTGTGGTCTCTAATCAAGAAGGTGTGATTACTGTGTGTCCAAAACCCCCTCCGAACCAAACACTGCCCTGTATTGGCTCTGTGTCTCTGTCCTTCACAGAAGCATGAAACTAGATGAAAAACGAAACAAACTGCAGGTAGGTACATTATATGATTGATTTTTTATCTATTTTTAATCATTTTTAACCACTTGCTTACTGGGCACGTATACCCCCCTCCTGACCGGGTGAAATTTCAGCTTCCGGCACTGCGGCGCTCTGACAATTGCGCGGTCGTGCGACGTGGCTCCCAAACAAAATTGACGTCCTTTTTTCCCCACAAATAGTTTTCTTTTGGTGGTATTTAATAGAGCTGCAACTAACGATTATTTTCATAATCGATTAGTTGGCCGATTATTGTTTCGATTAATCGACTAATCGGATAATCTTAAAAAAAAAAAAGTGTGGTGTACAATTTAGTTAATATGTAAATAAAAGGCAATTTATCCTTAAATATCCATATGCAGTGGTAAATATAAATAACCAACTACAGTAATTGCAATGCCTTCTATTATCTCCACTTTCTCTGGGTTCAGATGCTGATCTTCCCTGCACAGTCTTTAACCACTTAACCCCCGACCATATTGCTGCCCAATGACCAGAGCACTTTTTGTGATTCGGCAGTGCGTCGCTTTACTGACTGACAATTGCGCTTCGTGTGCGACGTGGCTCCGAAACAAAATTGGCGTCCTTTTTTTCCCACAAATAGAGCTTTCTTTTGGTGGTATTTGATCACCTTTGCGGTTTTTATTTTTTGCGCTATAAACAAAAATAGAGCGAAAATTCTGAAAAAAAAACAATATTTTTAACTTTTTGCTATAATAAATATCCCCCAAAAATATATAAAAAAAAATGTATTAATATTTTTTTTTTACTAGTAATGGCAGCGAGCGTCAGCGTTTTTTTTTCAATCATACTGCGACCTTACGGCGGACACTTCAGACACTTTTGACACATTTTTTGGGACCATTGCCATTTTTTTTTTAGCGATCAATGCTATAAAAATGCATTGTATTACTATAAAAATGCAATTGGCAGTGAAGGGGTTAACACTAGGGGGCGGGGAAGGGATTAAGTATGTCCCTGGGTGTGTTCTTACTGTAGGGGGGGTGGCCCCACTAGGGGAAATCACTGATCTTCCGTTCATACATTGACCGGAAGCTGTGTGTTTATACACATCCCTCGCGTTCCTTGCTCTGTAACGAGTGATCGCGTGTGCCTGGCGGCGATCGTACCCGCCGGGCGCGCGGGACTCGGGGGCGAAAATGTAGCTGACGTAGAGCTACGGGCTCTCGCCCAGGAGAACCGACCTGCCGCCGTAGAATGACGGCGGCTGGTCGGCAAGTGGTTAAAGTGATTATTTTTTTTTTTTTAATCAACAAACTTGTTATACTTACCTGCTCTGGGTAATGGTTTTGCACAGAGCAGCCCAGATCCTCCACTTCTGGGGTTCCTCACCAATGCTTCCTGCCTTCAGAGTGCCTCAATGGCAAGCTGCAAAGTATAGTATAGAGCGTCCGCAAGGTTTAAAAAAAAAAATTCTGCCTTTAGAACCACCCACTTCCTGCCTAGGACTACATGTTCCATGAGGCATTGCTCCTCACACTTTCACATTCACAAATTCTCAGGCACTTGGTGACATGTATGGACTGTGTACTGTGTATGTGTGCTGCACTGTATTCCCTGATATGTAAACAAATAATGCATTCTATATGCAGGCCAACTAATCAACTGGCCGATTAATCGATTATGAAAATAGTTGACAACTATTTTCATAATCGATTAGTTGTCGATTAATCGTTTCAGCCCTAGTATTTGATCACCTCTGCGGTTTTTATTTTTAGCGCTGTAAACAAAAAAAGAGCGACAATTATAAAAAAGAAAAACATTTTTTACTTGTTGCTATAATAGCCCAATTTTTTTTTTAAAAACATTTTTTTTTTCTCAGTCTAGACCAGGGGTGTCCAAACTTTTTTCAAAGAGGGCCAGATTTGATGAAGTGAACATGCATGAGGGCCGACTATTTTACCTGCCATTCTTTGAACCATTAAAATGTGGTCTAGGTGTGTTCGTCTGAGCACTAATACACTGCCCACCAAGAATTCTCTTGCCTTTGTGGCTGTGTGTGGTGAAGAGATGAGCTTTGGCGTGTTATTTGGATATACTGTATATATTTCTTTTGTGGTCCCAACAAATCCCAGAGCGCTGCTCAGGACAAAGGATGAGCTTAGGAGTGTTATTTGGATAGCCGAATTTATCGGTGTAGAACACACACAGGCTACCATTGTCATGAATGCAGCCTTACCATTGCAACCAATGCAGCCTTACCATTGCAACCAATTCAGTCTCACCATTGCAACCAATGCAGCCTCAACATGTGCCATAAATGCAGCCTCACATGTGCCATGAATACAGCCTTCACCATTGCCATCAGTGCAGCCTGATCGATGCCCATCTGCAGCCTCGAGGAGAATCTCTTGTTTACTCTGTGGCTCTTTAATACAAAGTCCCGTCTCCTATGATAGACAGAACAGTCGTCCAATGGCATCCCAGGAGACTGGACTTCAAATACAGACACTGCTGAGTAAACAGGAGATTCTCTTTATGTAATCTGATGGCGCTCGTCCTGCCCCCTCCCTGTTCCCTCCATGGCAGCAGCAATAAATTCGGTATACATCTTTTGTTGCCCTGGGGGCCACAAACAATATATATATCCAAATCCCCAGGAGGGCCATATTAAATCAACAGGGGGGCCGCATTTGGCCCGTGGGCTTGACTTTGGACATGCCTGGTCTAGACCGATACGTATTCTCCTACATATTTTTGTTAAAAAGAAAAAAAAATCGCAATAAGCAACTGATTTGCGCAAAAGTTATAGCGCTTACAAAATAGGGGACAGAATTATTATAATTTTTTTTTTTATTAGTTATGGCGGCGATCTGCGATTTTTATTGTGGCTGCGACATTATTGAGGACACATCGAACACTTTTGACAAATTTTTGGCGCTATTCACATTTATACAGCGATCAGTGCTATAAATATGCACTAATTACTGTATAAATGTGACTGGCATTGAAGGGGTTAACACTAGGGGTGAGGAAGGGGTTAAATGTGTACCCTGTATTGTGTTCTAACTGTGGGAGGAGGGGGGTGACTGGGGGAGGTGACCGATCTATGTCCCTATGTACAAGGGACACAGATCGGTCTCCTCTCTCCCCTGACAGGACATGATCTGTGTGTTTACACACACAGATCCACGTCCTTGTCCTGTAACCGCCGATCGCGAACATCTGGCGGAAAACACGGCCGCCAGGCACGCGCATCGGCACCTCAGCGATGCGTCGGGCACCCGCTTGCACGCCCCCCCAGTGGCCTGGAGGAGCGCATGCCCTCAAGACGGCGGATCAGAGAAGTACAAAGTTGTATGGCCGTCAGGAAGTGGTTAAAAGGAATCTGTTAACTATTATGTCTCTATGCCCTGTAAACAGTAATTTCAGCAAAAAAAATGTTTTCCTTTATAACTCCTTTAAGTCCGTGGGACCCGCGGTCGGAGTCACGGGGGTCTTGGCCGGCGCGCTCCCACAATGCCGGCTTCTTAACCACTTCAATACCGGGCTTTAAAACCCACCTCCATACCAGGCCTATTTTGGCACTTCTCTCCTACATGTACAAATCATCATTCTTTTGCTAGAAAATTACTCGGAACCCCCAAACATTATATATGTTTTTTTAGCAGACACCCTAGGGAATAAAATGGCGGTCAATGCCCCCTCCCGTCGCCTGTAAGAACGATTAAGCGGCCGAACCGCCGCTATGGTCGTTTTTACGGTGCGCAGGATCGCCGACGCAAGGAAATGATATCAGAATGATGCCTCTAGGTGCAGGCATCATTCAGATATCCCCCCCCCCCCCGCAAAGTGCAGGACGTCATATGACGTCCACTCAGGATAACAGATCCCCGTTTTGGACGTCATATGACGGCGTGCGGGTATTGAGTGGTTAAAGGGGACGTGTGTATATACGTCCTGCCATGCTGTCGACATATATAGTCATGCACTGGTTGGCAAGCAGTTAAAGAATGTAGAGTTGCCTTTTTCACAGGCTTTTACTTTTTTCTACCCAGTGTTTTAGGATAAGGTTTTTTCATGGCCCTTATAGTGTGAATGAGCCGTTTGAGCTGCAAGCATGCAGCCTATGTTACTCCTATGGTGGGGTGCAGTGACTGTACAGACATTATGTTTGCAGGGTTGGCCACTCATGCTTGTTATATTGGAACATGTGGCTTTGTCAGTACAGCCACTGCATCCCCATAGAGCAGTGCTTCTCAAATAGTGAGGCGTGCTCCCCAGGGGGGCCGCGAGGCTCCGTAAAGGGGGGCTCGTCAGCGCAGCCCTGAATCTCTAACAGGCAGTGTTTGGCTTTCCCAGCGCGCAGCGGGGAACTCCTGTGCTGGCCTTGTCACTCAGACACAGCCAAACACAGATTCGCGGTAAATAGCCAATCACAGCGGCTATTTACTGCGCGATCTGTGCGGCCAATGGGAGATGATCTCATATGTAAACATATGAGATCATCTCTCATTGCCGACTCTCCGCTCCTCACACAGACAGCGCGTGTGAGGAGGGAGAGAGAACGGAGAAATGAGAGACTTGGGAAAAAAAAAGTAACAAATCGGTGCCCCAGTACCACAGTGTGCCCCCCAGTACCACAGTGTGCCCCCCAGTACCACAGTGTGCCCCCCAGTACCACAGTGTGCCCCCCAGTACCACAGTGTGCCCCCCAGTACCACAGTGTGCCCCCCCCAGTACCACAGTGTGCCCCCCCAGTACCACAGTGTGCCCCCCCAGTACCACAGTGTGCCCCCCCAGTACCACAGTGTGCCCCCCCAGTACCACAGTGTGCCCCCCCAGTACCACAGTGTGCCCCCCTAGTACCACAGTGTGCCCCCCCAGTACCACAGTGTGCCCCCCCAGTACCACAGTGTGCCCCCCCAGTACCACAGTGTGCCCCACCAGTACCACAGTGTGCCCCACCAGTACCACAGTGTGCCCCACCAGTACCACAGTGTGCCCCACCAGTACCACAGTGTGCCCCACCAGTACCACAGTGTGCCCCACCAGTACCACAGTGTGCCCCACCAGTACCACAGTGTGCCCCACCAGTACCACCGTGATGATACTATTTACAGTCGCGCAGGGGCGCGCAAAATGTTTTCTTCTTCCTGGGGGGGGGCATGACAGAAAATAATTGAGAAGCACTGCCATAGAGTAACATAGCAGCTAAATAACAAGCAGCTCCTAGCGGCTCCAGCTACCATTCATGCTATTCATGCTGTACAGGCTATAGCATGTGGGAGAACCCTTAAGCCAGCTTTTAATTGACAATAGAAAACACACAAACTCCTGCGCACGGGTGGGTTGTCCAATAGTTGATCAAAGGATCTTCATCTAAAGTCAGAAAATTGAAAAGAGGGGTGCTAGCAGTGACCTTGCTGCCCTTCGTAGATGGGGAAGTCCTGGCACAAACAAAGAAAAGAAAAAGAAAGGCGCACCAGCCTAGTGCATTACCACTTAACACTTTATTCAATAGTAATAGTATTAAAAACTACTCACAAACAGCAGATTTGAACAGGCTTGTCAACAAAATAAAGGTGAATTCCCTTCGGACCACGCTCCACAGTGGGGGGATATGGGGATTATGTTACTGCCGGCTGACGCGTTTCGAGGCGTCTAGGGCCTCTTCATCAGAGCTCGACAGTAGAGACCCCTCCGTGTCCACTGCCTATATACTACTACATTCAATAAGTGGATGGATTGAATTGGCTTGGAGTGGACCACACCCACTGCTGACCTCAGTGGTCACACTCCTAGGGGCTCACACCAAAAGATTGGTAACCACAAAAAATTATAAACACACTTATATGTGAAATATGTGTATATGCAAAGACACATATATACAACTCTCTCCCAACCCTCGGGAAGTAAAAAAAAAATTTTTTTTTAGAGAAAAGTAAAACAAAATAAATGAATAAATGGGTAAATGAATAAATATATATAAATGTCTAAACATTGCTGTGCTATGTTGAAAATAAAACACTGAAGAAAAGCACATATATATACATGTGCATATTCCAGCCCTCCAGCAGACCGACTTCAGCGAAGATGAGCTTGGCATATAGGGTGAGGTGTATTGTAGCTCTCCAATAGAAGTATAAGCTCAGATACTCCCAACCAGAGATCTGGCTGTTGTCGTGGAGTAATAAAAGGAAAGAGGGCATGGGGGGAGGGGGGAAAAAAAGGATTAATGTAGTGTTTGTTTCTGCTTTTGTTTTTGATGTTAATAGATCCGATGACCGTGTAAGGAACGCTACAAAGTTGCCAGTAACATGGGCTTGAGGGGGCGCATCGCATTACCTTTTCGGGTTGTAGTCCCTGCAACAGATCTGTTGTGCATGGCGACGCGGAAGCTGTCTTTGCTACCTTGTCCCGGAGCGCAAACACCGCTCCGTCTGCGTTCCAGAGCGCCGATGCGCCGAATGATGACGTCATCAGCAGTGGGCATTCATTTGACGCTAGAACAAGAAAGCACGTCGGGGGGGGGGGGGGGGCATATGCTGCAAGTATATCAGGAGGTCACCTCCTTGTTGAAGTATACCAATAAAATAAAATAGTGGGACCTAAGGAAGCGGAGCAACAGGGAAGGGAATATACGTGCAAAGAGGCCCTAGATAAAGGGGAGTGCATATAAAAAAGGGGGAGTGAATAATATATAGGTGGATAATATATAATGATAAGTATAATACTGATGCAAGGAGACCCAAAAAAATGGACAGGAAGTGTCTGTAAAATAAATAGAAAATAAAAATAGAAATGGAATACGATTAAAAATGAGGGAATAAGATTTTTTTATTTTTTTTCTTCCCGAGGGTTGGGAGAGAGTTGTATATATGTGTCTTTGCATATACACATATTTCACATATAAGTGTGTTTATATTTTTTTGTGGTTGCCAATCTTTTGGTGTGAGCCCCTAGGGGTGTGACCACTGAGGTCAGCAGTGGGTGTGGTCCACTCCAAGCCAATTCAATCCATCCACTTATTGAATGTAGTAGTATATAGGCAATGGACACGGAGGGGTCTCTACTGTCGAGCTCTGATGAAGAGGCCCTAGACGCCTCGAAACGCGTCAGCCGGCAGTAACATATTCCCCGTATCCCCCCCACTGTGGAGCGTGGTCCGAAGGGAATTCACCTTTATTTTGTTGACAAGCCTGTTCAAATCCGCTGTTTGTGAGTAGTTTTTAATACTATTACTATTGAATAAAGTGTTAAGTGGTAATGCACTAGGCTGGTGCAGCTTTTAATTGAACTGCATATGGAGGCAATGTTCTTTATCACATATATAGATTAAATTAGCTATAGGTAGATTTTTTATCCGTACCAAGTTTTTTTTTTTTTTTTTTTGCAAATGTGTTTTTAATAATAATTAGCATAGTACAAAACACACAAAAAGTAAACAATACTATGCCCTACAGGGCGGGATTCATAGAAAAAAAAAAAAGTAAGAATTAGAAACTCCCATAACATATACCCCCCGTCCCCCGTCCCGTCCCGGTTCCACCCTGTGGATAAATCCACCTTCCCAGATGCAATTCCCCAAAAGCAAAAAAGAAAGGGGGGGGGGGGGACAAGTATACCAACATCATATTATAGGCATTAGTATAACGATTTTGCAGTTCTTAGGGTAATAAGGCCATCAATCATACCTACATACAGCTATCTAAGCACCAGTCAGTCCCTAAATCACATTGTTTGTACAAGAATTAGAGCCATATGCACCCATATCCATCACCACCCAGACAACCTCCTCCCTATTGGTGCAATCCATATAACCATTAGGCTAAAGAAAGATCGCTGTACAACCCAATCTTCCAAACTTTGCCAAGATTCTTAATCTGTACCAAGTTTAAAAGTGGATATAAACCCGATTCATGAAATTTCAAAGCACTATATCCCATGGCTTTCTCCTGCACTGTTCTTCTGTTATCAGCATAACGTCTGACAAGTTCTGTCAACTGTGATAAAACCAGGAAATTTTGTGTCAGGGCAGTTGCTATAAATAGATTAGCTGTTAGCAAATAGCTAGTCAATTCACAGCACACCTCTGCAAGTTTCTGCCTGTGAGGAGAGGGGGGGGGGTGTGCCATTCCTTCAATCTGCTGTCTCATAATGTATGTCAAGACTCCCCTTGTTTAAAATGAAGAGAGAATTCTAACAGGACATGCACTTTCTAAACAGTATATAAAGCTGAAGACAGCAGATATACAAGTAAAGCTTATGTAGGGAGATTTGTTTCATAACTGTGTATTATCTGTTGCTGTTCACTGGGTATATGTAAGGTTTACATCCATTTTAAAGTGAAACTTTGCTGAAAGCAAAAAAATGCAAACGGGTAATTTTAATGCAGAAGAGATGTACCTACTAATTCTAGCTCGGTGTACAAATTTAGACAGTGCCGGTATGAATGAACTTGCATGCATGGAAGTGATGTCATCTCAGCCAAGCCAATCAAAGATTGGTACCTGGAAGCTGACCCAGCTAGAGAGAAGGTGAATGAATGTAGTTCTGCTTTTAACCACTTCCGCGCCCGGTCAGTAGTGAATTGACTTCCGGGAAGTGTTTTCGTTATCCTGACTGGACAACGGTCACAGCGCGCCCGAGGGGGCACGCGCATCGTGGTGATCGGTGATGCAGTGTGTCAGTCTGACACACCGCTACACTGATCTCGGTAAAGAGCCTCCGGCGGAGGGTCTTTATCACGGGATCAGCCGTGTCCAATCACGGCTGATCACACTGTAAACAGGAAAAGCCGCAGATCGGATTTTCCTCACTCGCGCCTGATAGACGCGGGTAGAGGAGAGCCGATCGGCTGCTCTCCTGATGGGGGGGTTGTGCTGATTGTTTATCAGCGCAGCCCCTCCTCGGACCACCAGGCATGGTCATCCACACTGGACCACCAGGTATGCCCCTTAGACCACCAAGGAATGCCCAGGCAGCAGCCAACCAGTGCCCATTCAAAATCCCTGCCAGTGCCACCAGGGATACCCATCAGTGCTGATTAGTGCCCATCAGTGCCATGTATCCGTGCCCAGGATTGCCGCCTATCAATGCCACCCTATGCAGCATCAAGTACCCCACCATTGCAGCTCTCAGTGCCACCCATGAGTGCCCACCAGTGCCGCCTATCAATGCCCATCAGTGCCACCCAACATTGCTGCCTACCAGTGCCCATTAATGCTGCATATCAGTGCAATGAGGCCTCATTGGTGCCGCCTCATTGGTGCCCGTCGGTGCCGCCTTATCAGTGCCCATCAGTGTAGTAGAAATCTTACTTATTTACAAAATGTTATAACAGAAAAAAAAAAAAAAATTCTAAATTTTCGGTCTTTTTTTATTTGAATAGCAAAAAATAAAATCCCCAGAGGCGATCAAATACCACCAAAAGAAATCTCTATTTGTGGGAACAAAATGATCAAAATCTGTTTGGGTAAAGTGTAGCATGACCGCGCAATTCTCCTTTAGACAGCACAGAAAGTTGAAAATTGGCTTGGGCAGAAAGGGGCGCAAGTGCCTGGTATGGAAGTGGTTAAACATGAGTTATGTGAAATGCAAAAAACATTTGAATTTTTGTATCGCTACAGACTTTGAAGGCTATACTGTTAAATAAGCTCTAGTTAAACTAATCGTAACTCTATGCCAAATGCTTCTGTCTTGCAGATGAGCCTACACGCTCTTTGAGTGGACTGATCCTGAAAAATAATGTGAAAGCTCATTTTCAGAACTTCCCCAATGGGGTGACGGACTTTATAAAGAGCGAGTGCTTGAATAACATTGGTGACTCATCCCCACTAATTAGAGCAACTGTAGGTAAGTGATTTCTGGTAAAATCATTTGTTATTTTATCTGAGCAGTGATAAGGACAGTTAAATTGTGTCGTTGAAATTGCCCACACTCATCAACATGGGGACAGGGTGCTTTGGGGTGGGGGGGGCCGCAACGTTCGCTCGTTCCCACCCCCTTTCCTGACTGGCCGGGCTGCGTGCTCGAATAAGGGTCTGGTATGGATTTTGGAGGGGACCCTACGCCGTTTTTTCGGCGTACAGGGGTTCCCCTTAAAATCCATAGCAGACCCAAGGGCCTGGTATGCTCTTGGAGGGGAAACCCATGCCGTTATTTATTTTAAATTTGGTGTGGAGTTCCACCTCAAGAATCATACCAGACACAGTTCTTGGTATTGGCAGGGATCCAAGTCGGATCCCCGTTCAATATCGTGCTGCGGCTAAACGCAACCGCAGCTAATCGCACTGTACAAATGCAGCTGACCGCTGTGCCTGAAGTCTTGAATTTAAGGAGAACATTGACATGCTTTTAACTGCGGCAGAACAGCCGTCCCTGTGAAAGGGGCCTTAATGTTCTCACCCTCTTATAACTGGGGATGTAGCTGTGTTCAGAATTAAGCAATCACATTCAAACATGTTAAATAGGAGTCAGTACACACCTGCCATCATTTAACCACTTGCCGCCCGCCCACCGTGAAATGACGGCTGGGAGGACATCATATGAAGGCTTCCAAGTATCCATGTGATCGGCTGTGTCCAATCACAGCCAGTCACATGTAAACACAGAAATGCCGGTAATCGGCGCTCCTCGCCTCACACTGACAGTGTGAGTGGAGGACAGCCGATCAGTGGCATCTTCTTACAAGGGACAGCTAGGTATGTAATCGGGACACTGATCATCGTTGCCCTGATTACAATTAAGTGCCAGCAGTCAGTGCTGCCCACCAGTGCTGCCTATCTGCCCAGGGCCACCTATCAGTGCCCACAAGTGCGGCATATTCGTGCCGCCTCATCAATGCAGCCCATCAGTGAAGGAAAAAAAATTACATCTCGACAGTCATCAAGTGGAGAAAAAAATTTCACAACAGTCACATTACCAAGAACTGGACATACCTCTAAAATTGATGAAAGTACATGAAGAAAACTGCCAAGGGGCCTACAGAAACATTAAAGGAGCTGCAGGGATATCTGGCAAGTACTGGCTGTGTGGTACATGCGACAACAATCTCCCGTATTCTTCATATGTCTGGGCTATGGGGTAGAGTAGCAAGACTGAAGCCTTTTCTTATGAAGAAAAACATCCAAGCCTCGCTTCATTAAGCAAAAACACATCTGAAGTCTCCCAAAAGCATATGGGGAAAATGTGTTATGGTCTGAGGAACCAAGGTTGGACTTTTTGGTCGGAATTCCAAAGGATATGTTTGGCGCAAAAACACTGCACTTAACCAAATGAACATCATACCCTGGAGGTGGCAGCATCATGCTTTGGGGCCACTTTTCTTCAGCTGGAACAGGGGGTCTTAGTCAAGGTAAAGGGAATTATGAACAGTTCCAAATACCAGTCAATATTGGCACAAAACCTTCAGGCTTCTGCTAGAAAGCAGAACGTGAAGAGAAACTTCATTTTTCAGCATGACGAGGACCCAAAGCTTTCCTCCAAATCAACAAAGGAATGGCTTCACCAAAAGAATATTTAAGTTTTTTGGAATGGCACAGCCAAAGGCCAGACCTAAATCCGATTGAAAGTCTGTGAGGTGATTTGAAGAGGGCTGTGCACAGGAGATGCCCTTGCAATCTGATGGTCAAGTCAAGATATTTAATGCTGATAAACTCGTACCCAAAAAGACTGAGTGCAGTAATACAATCAAAAGGTCCTTCAACAAAGTATTAGTTTAACCACTTCAATACCAGGCTTTTATACACACCTCAATACCGGGCCTATTCTGGCACTTCTCTCCTACAGGTAAAAATCATCATTCTTTTGCTAGAAAATTACGCAGAACCCCCAAACATTGTTTTTTTAGCAGACACCCTAGGGAATAAAACGACGGTCATTGCAACGTTTTATCTTGCACGGTATTTGCGCAATAATTTTTCAAACAACATTTTTTTTTTGGAAAAAAATTGTTTCATGAATTAAAAAAATAACAAAACAGTAAAGTTAGCCCAATTTTTTTGTATAATGTGAAAGATTGTTACACCGAGTAAATAGTTATGTTATGCTTTAAAATTGCGCACACTCATGGAATGGCGCCAAACTTAAGTACTTAAAATCTCCATAGGCAACGCTTAATTTTTTTTTACAGGTTACCAGTTTAGATTTACAGAGGAGATCTAGTGCTAGATTTGTTGCTAGCACTCTAATGCACGCAGCGATACCCTCACATATGTGGTTTAAACGGCGTTTACATATGTCGGCGGGACTTGCGTGTGCGTTCGCTTCTGCGCACGAGCTACCGGGGACAGGGGCGTTTTTTAATTTATTTATTTTTTATATATTTTTTTACTTTTTTTTTTTTTTTTCTACTTTTCCTATTACAAGGCATGTAAACATCCCTTGTAATAGGAAATGTGTGTGACAGGTCCTCTTTATGGAAAGATGCGGGGTCAATAAGACCCCGCATCTCTCCTCCAGGCTGGAAACCATGAGATCGGTGAAAAAAAATTCACCGATCTCATGAATAGTTGCTTAGAAGCCGCAATCGTGGCTTTGTTTACTTACGGGGACCCGGGCGTGACGTTGTCACATTGCGCCGATGGTCCTCCGATGGTCATAAAGATGACTGGTGACCATTTGGTCACCAGTCATCTCTATGCTTCCTGCCTACGCCGGACGATTCATTCTTCCGGGCCTCCGATGGCACGGGAGAGCCCGGAGAAGCACTGGATGGGAGGGGGGGGGGGGTTGTCCCCTCCCGCCGCCTGTAAGAATGATCAAGCGGTGGACTGCCGCTATGATCGTTCTTAGGTTGCACAGACTCGCCGGCTGAACAAAAGGATATCTGGATGATGCCTCTAGCTGCAGGCATCATTCAGATATCCACCCGCAAAGCTAGGACGTCATTTGACGTCCACCCAGGATGGGAGATCCCATCTGTGCATTTCAGACGCTGAGGTGGTATCCCAGGAATAAAAGCTAGAACTATGTTCTATGACACCACCACCTCAGTTTCTTAACTCCAACTTCATTTGTCACCACACAGGTTAGCAGATCCCCCATCAAGTTCTCTTGGCTCGTCTGCACTAAGATTTTTCCCATTTTTTTTTTTTTTTGGTAGAGCGTTCCAGGTGTTTTACTTGAGCTTGTTTAAATGGCGTATCTGTCCCGTCTTGGACCTCTGTTTTTGAATGTCATTCTTTGAGCCAGGAAAATTTCACATGGAATCCACTGCATTGGCCAAGAGTTCTCCTGGCTTCTGTGAAATGCCAAGGATGCATGTGCCTATCTTTCTACCATATCTGCATTTCTCTCATGTTGTGGGTCCTTTATGCAGCTAGTTTGTGGCCTTGCTTTTCAGTCTCATGTGCACCTTGGGTGTTCACCAAGTTGTTGGCCTTGGTACTAGCCTTGTTTGTACTTTTGTTGCATCCCAGTTGTGGGATATGTCAACTACCTCCTATTGCACCACAGTCGGCAAGGGCTCTGGCCAACATGGCTTTTTGACTGTTCAAATGTTACATTTGGTTTTGATGTGTTCTGAACCTTCAGAAATTAATGGTGGTGTAGACTAATTTATTTGAAGTATCTGGGTTTAGTACTGGATGTAGTTTAGGCCAGATCGTTTCTTCCACAGCAGAGACTTTAGACTCGCCTTATCATGAGCAGCTTCCGTGATGGATGTTTGACACGCGCAAATATGTAAAAGCCACTGCTTTGATTCTTACCCAGGAGTAGTGTGCGCCACTATTTTCTAATGATCATGTATCTGTAGCTGACAGTTGATAAAATTACTTTTCCAAATCCTCCTTTTAATGTTGATGTAAAACCAATCTTTCTTTCCAAACTACTGCCATTGTGGTTATCTATAAGGATATACATGCCTCCTGCATTTATCCTTATCTGTCAAATGTCTCCCCTCTGTCAGTTATGAGACCCGAAAAACTGCAGATTCTGTGGGTGGGTCTGTTGTCCATAGCTCAGTGGGTATAAGTCTGAGTCCTAATGTCAGACTCCCCGCCCACCTCTAAACTCCCCTTGTCAACATGCATTTTCTCCTGTATATTTCTTATACTGAACTTCTGCTATTTTAACGAACACCCAGTAAAAACCCAGAAAGGTAACCACATGACTTCAACATGCCCAATCTTGCTGAGGTGTGGAGCAGCCGATCCTGGGAGAGCTAGAGAAGAAAGGAGGTGGTGAGCTGAAGTATGCAGAATGTCTCTCGCTCGTGCATTGGATATGTAAATCACCTGTCGCTCAGAGCAAGGGTGAAGAACTGACTCCTATTTCTCTGCGTCAGTTTTTATCCTGCTGAAAAAAGAGGATTGCCCAGAAGTGGTGTAACTTTGTGTCGAGACACGGCACAGGTGACATGAAATCCTATACTGTACAAGGTGTATGCCTTAATTAAAAAAATAATTAAAAAAATGGAGTTTACATCCACTTTAACTACATGGCTCCTGAGCCTAATTCTTTTGAACCATATGCCCCAATGCTTCTGCTCACCTTTCAGCTTATTGTTCCCTCCTTTTCAGGCCCCTCCCCTAACCTTATGCTGTCTGGGTGTAGCATCGACACACTCCTTTTTAGCATGACATTTTTGTCTGGTTCCATATTCAGGAACATACTTATTGGCAGCATTGTTGCCCCTCTGAGAAATCCCCTCATGTTCCGCTGATGGACATTTTTTGAGACATCCTGTGCTTGGCTTTCCCCACACATTCACTGGGACTCTCCTCTTCCCTAAATGTGTGTGGTTAGCTCCACTGGATAGAGCTGCTTCTACCCCTTATTATCGTAATACATATATCTCGATGGCTTGCCACCCTCAGACTCTGCATGAGGTCTCATTTGTCCTTCCCTCTTTTTTTAGAGCTGCGGATTGTCCAGTCACTAATTTTACTGGCTATGAAGCCATTCTGCTCTCGTCTTACCAAGTTGAAATTGTACTCCCCTTTAAAATCCTTTTGGTATTCATTGAGATAACAGTACAGACCAAAAGTTTGGACACGCCTTCTCATTCAAAGAGTTTTCTTTATTTTCATGACTATGAAAATTGTAGAGTCACACTGAAGGCATCAAAACTATGAATTAACTAATGTGGAATTATATACATAACAAAAAAGTGTGAAACAACTGAAAATTTCATATTCTAGGTTCTTCAAAGTAGCCACCTTTTGCAGCAGACACATCTCTAGAACAACTGTTAAGAGGAGACCTTCATGGTAGAATATCACTTGTAAAAGGCAACAAGCAGAAGAGACTTCTTTGGGCTGAAGAACACAAGGAATGGACATTAGACCAGTGGAAATCTGTGCTTTGGTCTGATGAGTCCAAACTTGAGATTTTCGGTTCCAACCACCATGTCTTTGTGCGACGCAGAAAAGGTGAACGGATGGACTCTACATGCCTGGTTCCCACCATGAAGCATGGAGGAGGAGGTGTGATGGTGTGGGGGTGCTTTGCTGGTGACACTGTTGGGGATTTATTCAAAATTGAAGGCATACTGAACCAGCATGGCTACCACAGCATCTTGCAGCGGCATGCTATTTCATCCGGTTTGCGTTTAGTTGGACCATCATTTATTTTTCAACGGGACAATGACTCCAAACGCATCTCCAGGCTGTGTAAGGGCTATTTGACCAAGAAGGAGATTGATGGGGTGCTGCGCCAGATGACCTGGCCTCCACAGTCACCGGATCTGAACCCAATCAAGATGGTTTGGGGTGAGCTGGAGTGAAGGCAAAAGGGCCAACAAGTGCTAAGCATCTCTGGGAACTCCTTCAAGACTGTTGGAAGACCATTTCAGGTGACTACCTCTTGGAGCTCATCAAGAGAATGCCAAGAGTGTGGAAAGCAGTAATCAAAGCAAAAGGTGGCTACTTTAACCACTTGCCTACTGTGCACCTACACCCCCTTCCTGCCCAGACAAAATTTTAGCTTCCGGCACTGCGTCGCTTTAACTGACAATCGTGCGATGTGGTTCCCAAACAAAATTGGCGTCCTTTTTTTCCCACAAATAGAGCTTTCTATTGGTGCTATTTGATCGCCCGTGCGTTTTTTATTTTTTAGGCTATAAACAAAAAAAGAGCGACAATTTTGAAAAAAGACACAATTTTCTGCTTTTTGCTATAATAAATATCCCATAAAAAAAAAATTGATCTCAGTTTAAGCCGATACGTATTCTTCTACATATTTTTGGTAAAAAATTTTTTTTAAATAAAATCGCAATAACCGTATAGTGACTGGTTTGCGCAAAAGTTATATTGCCTACAAAATAGGGGACATAATTATGATTTTTTTTTTTTTTTTTTTTTACTAGGAATGGCGGCGATCTGCGTTTTTTTTTTTTTCGGGATTGTGACATTATAGCCGACACATCGGACACTTTTGACACATTTTTGGGACCATTCACATTTATGCAGTGAACAATGCTATAAATATGCATTGATTACTGTATAAATGTGACTGGCAGGGAAGGGGTTAACCACTAGGGGGCGGGGAAGGGGTTAAATGTGTATCCTAAGGTGTGTTCTTACTGTGGGGGGAGGGGGGGTGACTGGGGGAGGTGACCGATTGTGTCCATATGTACAAGGGACACAATCGATCTCCTCTCTCCCTGACAGGGACGTGCAGCTCTGTGTTTACACACAGAGCTGCACGTCCCAGCTCAGTTACACGAAAATCGCGGGTGCCCGGCGGCCATCGCGGGCGCCGGGCACGTGCACGGTGTTGTTAGTTACCCAATGGGTGCGCACGTGCGCCACCTAGTGGCTTGAATTGACATCACGTCATATGACGTGATGTCAGGATAATTGAGTATCCCGCCCGCCGTCATTTCACGGTGGGCGGGTATTAAGTGGTTAAAGAACCTAGAATATGACATATTTTCAGTTGTTTCACACTTTTTTGTTATGTATATAATTCCACATGTGTTAATTCATAGTTTTGATGCCTTCAGTGTGAATCTACAATTTTGAATCTTTGAATGAGGTGTGTCCAAACTTTTGGTCTGTACTGTCTGTACTGTCTGTACTGTGTGTGTGTGTGTGTGTGTGTATGTATGTGTATATATATATATATATATATATATATTATATATATATATATATATATATATATATATATATATATATATATATATATATATATATATATATATATATATATATATTCTCTAATTAACCTTTTGGTTAATACTGCTGTCTAAAAGAGGATTGGACACTGGCAAATAAACTGTAGGCCAGTCCAAAATAACCTCTCCCAATACCTGCATGCCTGAGTTGTTTTGTAGCTAAGCAGAAGAAAAAAGTGATAAAGAGGGGTGGGACTTGCGGCAGTGGACTCCAAAAAAACGGATTTTACAGTGAGTGCAGACAATATTTGATGTACCTGTACATTTTGTACTTTAAAGTACAGTACATGACACAGAATTGATTTGTAGACCATGGGCTGCATGCCACTACCTTAAGGTGTTGGTACACTGGTGAAAGCTTCACCTTGACCCTCCCAACCAGTGTACCCTGTTATGATGCCCCCCCCCCCCCAAAAAAAAGGGGGGGTTGGATCGTACCCCAAGATGTAGAATTTACAGGTGCATTTGAAAATACCTATTTGAAGAATGGGTAACAAAATGGCTACAACAGTAGTAACAGGCTACAAGATAAAACAAGGGTCAGCTGTCCACAATGAACGGTTGACAGCAGAAGCACATTGAGCCTCTGCTGTTACAGGCTTTAGGAAAAATGTGTGTGTGTGTGTGTGTGTGTGCGCGCGCGTGTGCATGCGTGTATGTGTGTGTGTATACTCAAGAACCCAGACATCTTTGGGAGGATGGACTCAGGGCAGATGCCCTACAAAAAAAAAAGAACATTACCACCCATCCACCTAGAAGAGAAGGATGGAATCCCACAGCATGACTGCCCTGTGAGCCAAGAGAAGGGTAGTCTGTTCCCATGTAAAGACATGGCAGGTAAGCCATACATGACAGACCCCACACATTAATTATAAAATGTTTAAAATGCCTTCAGGCTTGACATGGAACGGGAAACTGACACTCCCTCAGAATAGGACAAAAAGATCCCTGGAAAGCAAGAAAAAACTGCTTCCAGGGTACTTGGTTCTTGAAAGTGGCGGCATACATGGTCCAAAGAAAGGGTTTGAGATGCCAGGAGATCTCAACAAAAATCTGCAATGCAATTATATAGCTGAAGATGCAGGCAGGTGCCAGGGTACATACAAACTGTAGAGAAGGAAACAAACACATTAGAAGAGCACTAAGAAATGGGGCAAAGCCTTTTCCAAGTACTAAGCTGACAAATGTAGTTGATTGCTACAAATAAAAATAAAAAAAAGTTTTTTTTTCCTATTAAGTGTGTTATTTTTCCATCTGAAGCTTTTATTTTTGACTACATGCTTTTCAAATTCCTATAAGCATCGAAAAGCTAAGTGGACTGTATTTTCTTGAGTCTTGACAGCTGGTTTAAAAACAAATCATTGATGTTTTTACAGCAACCCTTAATACTACTTGCATTTGTTTTGTTGTTTTTTTTTAAACATTTTTATCCCATTTTTGGATCATCAAAAATAATTACCATAGAAGAATAGCTCTCTACATCCTTTTTATCTTTCAGACTTTTAACCACTTGCCCACCGGGTTTGTTTTTCAGATTCGGTGTTTACGAGACTAAAACTGTTTTTTTTGCTAGAAAATTACTTAAACCCCCCAAACATTATATATATTTTTTTTCTAACACCCTAGAGAATAAAATGGCAGTCATTGCAATACTTTTTGTCACACCGTATTTGCGCAGCGGTCTTACAAGCGCACTTTTTTTGAAAAAAAAACACTTTTTTGAATAAAAAAATAAGACAACAATAAATTTGGCCCAATTTTTTTATATATTGTGATAGATAATGTTACGCGCCGAGTAAAATGATACCCAACATGTCACACTTAAAAATTGCGCCCGCTCGTGGCATGGCGTCAAACTTTTACCCTTAAAAATCTCGATAGGCAACGTTTAAAAAATTCTACAGGTTGCATTTTTTGTGAGATACAGAGGAGGTCTAGGGCTAGAATTATTGCTCTCTCTCGCTCTAACGATCGCGGCGATATCTCACTTGTGTGGTTTGAACACCGTTTTCATATGCGGGCGCTACTCGCGTATGCGTTCGCTTCTGCGCGCGAGCTCGTCGGGACGGGCGTTTTACATTTTTTTTTTTTTTGTTTTCTTATTTATTTTTAATTAGTTTATAATTTTATACATCGAAATAAATAAAAAAAAACAAATTATCACTTTTATTCCTATTACAAGGAATGTAAACATCCCTTGTAATAGAAAAAAGCATGACAGGTCCTCTTAAATATGAGATGGGGTCAAAAAGACCTCAAAAAGACCTCAATCTCATATTTAGGCTTAAATGCAAAAAAAGAAAAAAAAAAAAAAAATGTCATTTTTCAAATTTCAGAAAAAAAAGTCAGAAAAAAAAGTTTTTAAGACGCTGGGCGGAAGTGACGTTTTGACGCTGGGCGGAAGTGACGTTCCGCCCAGCAGAGCTTGGGGGACGTGGGGGCGATTTCCGCCCAGCAGAGCTGTGGGGGACGGGTGGGGGCATTTTTTCCACTCGATCCCAACACAGCCAGCAAGAGGACCCGATCGCCTCCGCCGTTACCGACGGCTCCGGTAAAGCGGCGGAGAGCGCGGAGAGCGGCGGGAGGGGGGGGGGCCCTCGCCCGCCACCGATAACGGCGATCTTTGCGGCGAATCCGCCGCTGGGACCGCCATTATCGTGTACAGCACTGCCCATGGAAAAGATGGATATCTCGGTTGTGGCAGCAGCTGCTGCCGTTACCGAGATATCCATCTTTAAAGTCATGACGTATTTTGACTATGACACCATGGGCAAGTGGTTAAGAAGCAGTTCCTCCCCAAAGAGATAATTTGTCTTGGCCCAGCTGAAGAAAGTGTTAGTCGGTTCACACTAGGGCGACACGACTTCCAGCATGACTTTCAGAAGCAACTCCAACACGACTTGAGCATGAAACCACAGGGCGATCTGGGGAGATTTATAACACGACTTGAAGTCGTCTCCAGAGCAGGAGACATTCCAGTGGCCAATAAAACAACAATCAGCTCTGGGAGAGGGAGGGGTTTGCCTGAGAAATGTATGTTATCTTCCTGGAAATTAGCTTTAATTAAGACAGTGATCAGACTTGGAAGCGACTTCCATTGAAATCAATGGGTACAAATCGCCTAGAAGTCTGATTGAAGTCGTACAGGAACCTTTTGTGAAGTCGGAGCGACTTTAGTGTGTGTGTACACCGCTCCCATTCACTTACATTGCTTTTCTGGACAGCGCGGCTTGGGACGACTTGAGACGACTTCAAGTCGGATCCCAAGTCGCCCCAGTGTGAACCGACTCTTAATGTTATATTGCTGTATGTGAAGGCCATTGTTTACTAATTGTTACATATCTGTTTATTTTTTATTTTTTTTTAGGAATCTTGATCACAACTATTGCCTCAAAAGGAGAGTTGCAGAATTGGCCAGAGCTGCTGCCAAAGTTGTGTAGTCTGTTGGACTCGGAGGATTATAACACATGTGAAGTAAGAATATTTAAAGAGTCCCCGTAGTGCTTGTGAAATGTTTTTCTGTTCACTGATGTTTTTACAGCAACAGTACACTGAGCTTCCCAGTGAATGGCTGTGCAGTGGGAGCGTGTCAGGGCAAGTCTGATCATTGGAGAGCACGCTGAGTTCCCAGCACGGCTATAGAACTGAGCAAGGTGTGTTCTGCTGCTTAATCTGATCGTTAGTACAGAGCTTTTGAGAGCGATCAAGACAGTTCATCCACTTATTTGATCGGACATGAACAAAACTTTTTTCGTATGATGCCAAATTGTAAGATTTTCGTTTTTAATCAGTACAGTTGTCGTCCAAATATGCAATAAATACACTACAACACATGACATCACTTCCAATTTTTTATTCTGTCGTAGAAGAATTTTTCGTGACTTTAGTAAACTCTTCAGGTTTGATATGAGATTAGCATGCAAAAACGATAATTCGTAAGATAATCTCATTGTGTTTACCAGGCATTAGGGTGGTCAGTTTTTAATAGGAAAGCAGAGGGAATAGCAAGAACACCAGGGATGTCACAAAAAAAGCAATACAAAGGACGGATAATTTTTCATACAAGTACATGGTACAGCAGGCACCTATCACGACTATGAAATGTTGGTGGGGGGGGGGGGGGGGGGGGGGGTGGGGGGGGGGGGGGGGGGGGGGGGGGGGGGGGGGGGGGGGGGGGGGACACTTTAGGCCCCGTGCACACTCTGCTGAACACACGTTTTCAAAGGCCAAAACCGGCATTTAAAAATGCCCGTTTTGCCACGATTTCCGCGGCGTTTCACCGCGTTTTGCGGTTTTATAAGCATTCCGTTAAGAAACCTAAGACCCTCCCTAATTAACCATTTAAGCCATTTTGTGAGACCAGAGTGAGTAGCAGCTGAGAGAGCAGCAGTGTACTTGTATTTAGCGTGTCACTTGCCACATCACCTGCCACAAGCAGCAGATTGTCCACCTGCCACGCCACCTGCCATAAGTTGTGGATTGTCCATAGGCCATGTCACCTGCCAAAAGTTGTGGATTGTCCACTTGCCATGTCTCCTGGCCACGTAACCTGCCACAAGTTGTGGTTTGTCCACTGGCCACGTCGCCTTTTCACAAGTTGTGAATTGTCCACTTGCCACGTCACCTGCCACAAGTTGTGGGTTGTCTGCTTGCCACGTCACCTGGCCACGTCACCTGCCACAAGTTGTGGATTGTCCACTTGCCACGTCACCTGGAATGATACAATATGTATATTTCTAAAACTAAGTTTTATGTGTCCTTGGTCACATAACAGCTTAATCACATATAATTTAGCAGCGAATCTAGAGAATAAAATGGTGATTGTTGCAATATTTTATGTCACACCGTATTTGCGCAGTGGTCTTTCAAATGCAATTTTTTTGGAAAAAATACTTATGAATAATAAAAAATAAATGCGGTTCTGGCGACTCATGGTGGGTCTGTAATCCCACTCATCTGCCTGTAAAATCGGCTCCTGCAGACAGCCCGTGGACCTTCCCTTACTCCTGATCATCTGGGAGATGGATCGCTTCGTGGAAAAAAAACGGCTCGCGAATACTGGCGGCCCAGTGCCAAATTGAGGCTGGGGGTGCGGCCTTGTCGTCCTGTGCGGCGGACGCGCCTGACATGGAGGTAAGCAGCAGCCAGCCTACTCCACCACACCAGCCTGCACCTCCATATCGGCCCCGTCCATCAGCACAGAGGGATTGTTTTGAAATTGAGCTTATTTCTCAGGCCGTTGCAGCGATCCTGGCCCCTACCATTTCTGCCTCTGTAGAAAGGGCAGTCACAGCAGGCATGCAGCTGATAAAAAAGGAACTGAGTGAGCACACCTCTCGCCTTAATGAAGCTGAAGACAAAATTGCGAGCTTAGAGGAAGATCTTTACAAGGCTCAGGCTTTTGAAGAGGCTCAGGATAAGACCAATCAATATGTCCTGCAAAAATTAGAAGATTTGAAGAACAGAACTAGAAGGGGCAGTCTGCAATTTGTCGGCGTGCCTGAATCGCTTCAGTCCTCTTAGTGGAATTCTGGTCAAATCGCATACCTGAAGCCTTGGGACTACCCAGACCTTGCACAGTTGAGAGAGCCCATCGCATGGGGGTCTACACCCCTGAACGATCTACCCCACGCACAATCATTGCCAAGTATTTACATTATGCTGATAAAGCTGCCATCCTGCAGAAATATCGTCAAACCAGATGTCTCCAAATTGATGGGGTTAAAGGAGTTGTAAAGGAACATTTTTTTTTTTTTTGCTGAAATTACTGTTTACAGGGTATAGAGGCATAATAGTTAACTGATTCCTTTTAAAAGAGAGGGATTACAGCAACTTGAGAGCAAAAACTAACAATGAGGACTTGAAAACAGCACTGCATTAAGGTAAAAAAAAATCCTTTACAAACCCTTTAAAATTCTCATATTCGCCGACTACTCGAAAGATGTCTCCAAAAAACAGCCTTCCAGCATATCTGCTCGACCCTCTACCAACGTCAAGTGAAAATCAACTTGCTTTCCAGGATCCTTCAGAGGCTGAAAAATTCCTGCACTCTATATACAAGGATGTGCAACCCACCTCTCAAGCTAAGGCAACCTCATTCTCCAGATTCCTGGAGCAACACAGTCCTTGCAAAGACTCTCTCCTAAACGCCTCAAACCCTCAGGACCGCAAGTCCATCATATCCCTCGCTAACTCTGGTAACGTGGCTCTTGACCACTATGAGAACTGTAAGGTAAACTTAGACCATGCTACCGCATAGTGTACACTGTCGCACCCCCTCACGCTCTTGTTGATTATCCCCATATCTTGCATATGCTCATGGATTTATTACATCCGCACGCTTCCATAAACTCCCCCCCATGAGAATCGTCTCATGGAATGTAAAGGGGCTTTGGTCCCCTATCAAGCGACTTAAGATCTCAAGACACCTTAAAAGACTTAAAACTGACATCTCTACTCCAGTAAACCCACCTGACTCATACAGACTACCATCGCATGCATGTGGGTGGGATCGGTTCTAAGATCTGACGCAGTAGGCCGCAAGGCTTGGGTTATCATTTTGGTACACAAACGTCGCCTTTGCAAAATACTACCGTGGATGACCAGGGCAGATTTCTCACTGTACATGCCCAAATTGGTGACAGGAATTTTATGATATCTAAAGTCTATGCACCCAGTACCCCTGGTAAACAGTTCCTGGGAGACCTGTCTACCAAACTCCTACAACACCCCCTCACACCACATATTGTCGGAGGAGACTTTAACTCTACCTTACATATGTCGAAAGACAGATCCACCACTAAAAAAAGTTGCCTAAGACTGCATCAAACACTGAACAAACTCAGTTGGCCTCTACCATTGACTCTCTCCATTTCACTGACCTGTGGTGAATTTCTCACTCCCTAGGAGAGTACACATTTTACTCCATTCCCCCACAAGGTATTTACTAAAATCGATTTTTTTATTCGACATGGACAATGTGATCCCTTGGATGTCAGAAAATACACAAGTTATTTCTGACCACGCCCCAATTTCTATTACCTTAAATGACATGACCCCTAAATCTACTGCCCGTCTGTGGCACTTCCCATCTTACCTATACAAAAATGCCGACTTCCAGACTCGTATAGACGGGGCATGGAGGGAGTACGCTGAAGCGAGCTCCTCCCATGCCACTAACCCCAATCTGTACTGGGATGCCAGAAAGGCATATTTACAGGGTTGAATCATATCTTATGCTTCCTCCTATGAGAAACATTCCCTGACCAGCTACAAAGCAGCCAGCCTCCAACTCAAACAAGAACAACTAACCCTAGCAGATTTGGATTCCCCTAGGAATAGAGAGGACTGGCATAATGCCCTAAATGACTGACACTTGGGCGGACATTATGGAGCTCACTAAACAAGCCCATGTTGACGCGCACCTCTACAAGTTTGGGAATAAAACGGGCAAGCTCCTAGCTAGATTGCAAAGGCCCATATAAACCTACACATATCCCATCTCTCCTGGACTCCTCCGGTTCCATCAAAAAGATGCTGCAAGAGGTTAATTAAATCATGCACGCTTTTTACGCATAGCTAACAGATTTCTAGAGAAAGCCAAACTCCCTTCAGCCACTCCTTCCCAACTTCAGACACACAATGAGCGTATATCCTCCTCAGAGGTTTCTTCTGCCATCAACCATATTGCCCTTGGCAAGGCCCGAGGCCCCGACGGCCTCTCGGGAGAATTCTTTTGAACCCTCCATAGGACCCTTGAACCCGTCCTTGACGTTTACGATCCCATTTGCAAAGGTGGACACTACCTACCTTCTGGTAACCAAGACATTGTAAAACTGTTTTTAAAGAAAGGGAAGGACCCACTACTAGACCCTGGTCCTTTATAGACCCATTTCTCTCTTGAACTTGAATGCTAAAATTCTATCAAAAATAATTGCCACCAGACTTGCTAATATCATTCCCTCCTTAATCCACCCAGCGCAGTAATTTTTTTTTAAGGGAAGGACGGTCTCGCTGGACATCCGCAAGGTATTAGTACTAGATCATGCGATTCAACATAGGGGAGGTGATTTTGCCATTGTCACTCTGGACACAGAGAAAGCTTTCAACATCATCAGCTTTGACTGGCTCACACTAGTTCTTTTCGTAAATGGGCCTTAAGGGTGCCTTTCTCCATCTTATTAAATCTATGTACACTGCTCCCGCGGCCAGACTGGTAGTGGGTGGATCTCCTTTTCAAAGGAACCAGGCTATCTCCTCTGCTTTTCAACTTGGCACTGGAGCCTTTATCCAGATTTTTTAACTGAGGCCTCGTTGCACGGAATTCGCCTGGGTGACCATGAGCTGAGATCGCAGATGATGTACTCGTATTCACCACCATCAAACATCTTTGACTTCAGATTATGCTGTGGTCTACATATGAACTATAATAAAAGCGAGATTCTTCCCCTAGGTTCCGCCCCAAACTCTTCCTGGGATGCAATCTCACCATTTACCATAGCTAAATCTCATATTGCCTACCTAGGTGTCAAGATTGGCAGACTTCCTTCCTCTTTATACACTTTAAACTACCCTCCTCTGATAAATCATACACAAACTCCAGAACTGGATGGATCTACCTCTCTCGTTACTGGGAAGATGCCACCTTTATAGAATGGTAAGCTTTGCATGGCTTCTCTATCTGCTCCAAAAAATCCCTTTACTCTTAAAACACAGACATTCAGTTACTGAACAAAGCCAAGTCCAAATTTATCTGGAGGCAAAAGAGACCTTGCATAGCCGTGACTAAACTGCATCTTCCCAGGGGCGAGGGTGGCACTGATTTACCTAATAGGTTGTACAATCTAGCTTGTTTGTTGAGGATAGGTCTTGACTGAATACAGCAGACTTCTAGATACTCAAATTTTCTTCTTGAATTGGCAATGGCTCATCCTTATTCTTTAGTTGTTCTATTGCATTCTCCATAGAAATCCATACGCCCAGACTTACAAAATAATCTCCTCCTACGGGACACAGTTTTAGCATGGAGAGAAACACAGAAATGCAAGAAACTCTCTCCCTTCTTATACAGACACACACCTATTCAAGGCAATGCTAGTTTCTCTCCTGCCACCTTTATAAAATATGGTCTAAGAATGGACTCAAACACTTTTTCTCCTTGTGTGATACGGATACCCGTCAACTGTTGGCCTTCTCAGCCATAGCCTGCAAGTTTTCCTTACTGAATGTTCACTTATTCTAGGTCTGGCAATGTACCAACTTTATACGTGCCTCCTGCAGGGAAGGAAGCAAGAGATTTAAAGCATCCATTACCGACGGCCTGCTACAATCAGTGTTAGAGCCGATCTCTTGTATCTATAAACCCTTGCTTCACAAGATTATCCCCCCTCTAGCATCCTCCTCTGTTGCACACTGGGGCAAAAACTTTCCAGATCTGAATTGACCGACAAACTCTTACAAGGATACACCAGTCACCAAACTGATATCCTGTGAACACCTGAGAAAAAACCCAGATAAAAATATTACATTGTGCGTACATTCCCTTCCTCAAGGACAAAACTAACCCCTTGTCTACTCTTTGTCTGCTTTGTAACCAGCCTAAACTTTAACTCATCGCTTCTAGTCCTGTTCATTCATCTCTTCTTTTTGGCAGCAAGTCATTTCTTTCATTAGGGGAGGCACCCTGTTGCACCTCCCAAGGACCCCCTACTTCTGATTTTTGGCTACTGGGACAAACAACTTTTAACCTGGTATTTAAACGCTGACCGGCAATTTAAAGAATGGATCCTCATCACCCTCTTTGCAGCAAGGAGAGCAATTATAAAAAACTGGACTTCCTCTTCCTCTTCCTCCCCTACGATATCTCTTGTCAAACAAGAGTTCCACATGCAACTCCACAAGGAAAAAACCACAACAGATTTTAACCATGCGACAGCAAAGCAACATTTTTTCCTAAGATGGGGAGCTTTTATGACTGTAACAAATCAATCTGACCCCCACAAGTCCTTACACAGTCTTTTCGTCTCCTACAAGACTCTCCTGGCACGAACAGATGACTCTTTTCCCTGAACTCCCTGCGACGCCACCTCCTCATCCACATACCCTCCAATTGTGGGTAGACTCGGTTTACTCCTATAGGCAAAGGCTCACTATCTACGATCTTTTTGATATGTGGTCTCACAAACTACTTCTTGATGTATGCACAATGGAAAATTGAGACAGGTGGAATGGTGACAAACTACAGTACCTAAAAATCTCCTCCATAGGCGGCACCTTAAAAAAAAAAATACGTTTACCAGGTTAGAGTTAGAGGAGGTCTAGTACTAGAATTATTGCTCTCGCTCTGATGATCGCGGCGATACCTCATGTGTAATTTGAACACAGTTTAAATATCCAGGCCCGACTTGTGTGTGCACGCTTTCTTTGCTGCGCAAGCTCACAGGGGGCTTTAAATTATTATTTTCTAATTTATGTTTATTTTTTATTTTTGTTACTAAAACTTTTTTATTTATTTTTTAATCAATTTTATTGCTGTCACAGGGAAGCAGTGGGAGGGGCGTGTCCCCTCCCTCTTTTCCAGTATAACAACGAGAGGTTTTAGCTGCATTAGTTGTTATTCCTGAATAGCCAACCGCTCTTGCTCTAAAAAACGGTAACGGGATGATGCCTGCAGCTGAGGAATCGTGAGGAGGGTAAAGGCAGCATGACCAAGGTTAATCTAAATTTTCAATCCCACGCTACCTGTATAAACCAATATTAAGTAAAAATGTTATTAAATATGATTTTTGATTGTGTAGGTGGCTGCTAACAGAAAATTATGTTCTCACAACCTATACAGTACGTGCAGATAATATCCTACCACATAAGCTCTACAATGCAGTTTTGCTAATGACCCATTATGTTGGCTCCAAACTCAATCCATAAACCAAAAGAAAACAAATCATGAATACAATATGAAAAGCACAAAATGACAAACCAGATCATTGAATATAATGCTTCAATGAACTCTTTATTTGTCAACCTCAATTTCTGATGTATCACTAAGTGATTCTTCATGTGTCTGGAACTTTAGGACTTGACCCTGTGGCCAGCGCACATTACCGGTTCAGCAGTGTCACTGCATGGCTCAGGTCCACTTGCAAGAAGAGGACACTGCAGGCATGAGCTGACCGCTATCACTCAGCCTCATAACCTTCTGAAAAAGTCAGCATAAAATGAAATCTCCCAGCATTAAGGGTGCAGCTAGTGGTGAATGCAAATCGGAAAGACAGCTTAGGGAAACTTTGCTCTAAAGTGAGTGCCTTGCAGTCCAGGGACTTATGATTCTGAAGATGAATGAGAGGGGTACAACTTCGGGTGTGTTCTCAGTGTAGTTGACAGGTTTTTTTTTGGGTCGCCATGGTGACCTGGTGATAAAGAATTGTCCCAAGCTTTCTGATTTGCATAAAATACATTTTGTTCATTTTCTTTTACGAAATAATGCAATGTAGTGCTTTAACTTTTTTTTTTTTTTTTTTTTCCTGACCTCAGGGAGCTTTTGGAGCCCTTCAGAAAATCTGTGAAGACTCATCTGAAATTTTAGACAGTGATGTATTGGAAAGGCCACTTAATGTTATGATTCCAAAGTTTTTGCAGTTCTTCAAACACAGTAGTCCAAAAATAAGGTACAATTTCCTCATTTGTGACAGTGTCTTTTTTGACTGTACCACATCCCATTCTATTTAGCAGGCTGTCAGGACTTGAAGTTTTAATTTTCTGCTTAAAGTCATAGTTGTGCTCACTTCTTTAAAAACAATCTGCCCAGATCATGCACAGTATTTCCATTCATGCCTATTTATTGGGGGACACAAAGTTTGCACCTTCAGGTTATACTACCCCCTACAAGAATGTTGGACACTGGGAAACAAACTTTTGGCCAGCCCAGTATAATCCCACCCAGTGTCATTGTGCTAGTGTGTTAAAGGGTGGCCAGACAAGAGCACGTCTCCTGTGTCTATTTGGTTTGAGAGATTAGGATGTGGTTATCTGTGCTTCATGCTGCCATTTGTACCCAGTAGAGACATTCCTCTCTTAAAGCTTGGTTCGCATATGTCCAGCTATGGTTTCAGTGCAGTTTTTAAAAGGAATCGTGTGGTTTTGTTCACCGGTCCTTGTGCAGATTATTACCTGATCTCGCACCTGAACCGCACTGAAAAAAGGACAGGCTTTTGTACTGATGGTATTATCATGCAAGGAACTCCTTTCACTTCAAGTACATCTTTCTTCTCTCCCTCAATCTGCCTCCAGGTCACCAAAAGAAAATTTCACGTCAGTCTGGTTGTGGTTTGAGCTGTGTCTACCTATCTGCTGCTTTTAGCAATATCAATTTCTTTTTTGTTGTTCCAGATTGTCCCTGTAAGGGTGCACTTGCTTTTTGTTCCACCTTTTTAAAGTGGCTTGGGCAGACCAGCACCCAATCTTATGGTCGCAAGGATGGGCTTTCACTTTTCTCAAGGTGCATTCTGCTAGACCTCAGAGATTGTTGGGCTTTTTGATATGAAGCAACTGTTCCAGATTTGAAATTGTTAACTATTCTTACCACATGGACATTATGTACCCATCTGATGCTAGATTTGGTTCCTTTAGGCTGCTGTCTTTAAACCCCAGGCGCTGACAGTACACAAATATGCAGTGCCTCGGCAGGTGCACCTTGGGGCAGAGTGGCCGCATATTTGCATACCAAACAGCAGACACAGCTGTGCTCCTGACAGTTGGTGGTGACTAGTGGAAAGCTCCCGATTTGCTTCTTGTGATTTGGGAGCTTTCCGATCAGGTCATGTCAGCTCTGTCTCCCGGGAATCTGAAACCTAAAGGGCTGTGAAGCGCCAGCACAAAGGGGTTACGATGCAGGCGGTCCCCAGTTTCTGCTTTTGGAGTCGGTTGAAGGACAGAAGGATTTTTTTGAAAAAACAATATTTTCTCATTTCTGCTATAAAACACATCAAATAAAAATCTATTTTTCTCATACATTTTGAACAAAAACATTTATTTTGCCACAATAAGTATATATGGAGTTCCTATTTTTTTATATTGCTAATGGTGATCAGCGACTTATCATGGGACTGTGATCGTGCAGTGAGCAATCTGACTTTGACGCTGGGGGGGGGGGGGGGGTGGCGACTGCCACTAACATAACCAGTGATACTAATACAGTGAACAGTAGTAATACTATACACTGTGACTGTACATATGACACTGGCTGTGATGGGGTTAAATGTCCTGTGTTTTTAATAAGATTTTTTTTCTTATCCCAGTTTTGCATACTCGACCGCTGCTTCTGAAAGCTTTCCAGCAGCTCATGAGCTGCTCGGAACACTCATTAGCCAGCCGCCGGCTGATGGAAAAAAATACTGGTGTTTATGGCTGATGGCCTCAGTCATAATCTCAGTAAACAACTTTAAAGCCACAATCTTGATCTAGCCAAGTGCATTAGTGTAGAGACCCTCTTGGCTCTCCCTCCAAATCTGTTCAAACACAGCAGTGGGCAGCCATTGGTGCAGGCCAGAAGCACTGACGGGGGGACCCGAGAAGAAGAGGATCTGAGTTACTCTGTGCAAGAAAATTTGCACAGATCATGCAAGTATAACCAGTTTTATTATTTTAAAGATAAAAATTTCACTTTAACCACTTGTATTTGTCAGAAAGCTTTTTGGGCAAGGCGGAATTGAGGGGAAATTATCAAAGCTCATATAGTTGGGTACATATATATTTTATTTGAATGGGCAGGAGCAGTATACACACCGCTCCTTCACCGCTCCAAAGATGCTGCTTGCAGGAAATTTTTTAACATCCTGCCAGCGCACTGCTAGTGTGAAAGCCCTCAGGCTTTCACATTGGAGTCAAAGGAGCGGCTCTTTAAGGGCGCTTTGCAGGCACTATATTTTTAGCGTTAAAGCGACTGCAAAGTACCTTAGTGTGAAAGGGGTCTTAAAGGGGTGGTTCCCCTAAAAAGAAACTTTTAACATTGCCTGTCTCTTCTTAATAACATGTAGAATCGGCTGGTAGTTTAAAAAAAAAAACGTCCGTACATACCATTTTCGGCATGTAGTCTCACCGCCGCTTCCGGGTATGATGTTTGGGGACAGGCATCCGATCGACGCATACAGCGCGTCACGAGATGCCGAAAGAAGCCGAACGTTGGTGCGGCTCTATACGGCGCATGCGCACCAACGTTCGGCTTCTTTCGGCATCTCATGACGCGCTGTATGCGTCGATCGGATGCCTGTCAATCAAGTAGGCACGCCCATCCCCGGCCGCCAGACCCGGAAGCGACGGTGAGACTACATGCCGAAAATGGTATGTACGGACGTTTTTTTTTTTTAAACTACCAGCCGATTCTACATGTTAAGAAGAGACAGGCAATGTTAAAAGTTTCTTTTCAGGGGAACCTCCCCTTTAAGCAGGTAAAAGTTCTGGAGTGTATTCCAAGCGTGGTATTTACATTTGGAATCTATTGCAGTGAACTTGTATTATGCGTTCAAAGGAGCCGGATTAGACTTTGCCAAAAAAAATCTAAAAAAGCCAGACCAGTTATTTTTTATAAATTCTTTATTTTGTATAATTTTCATATTAACATTATAATTTTTATATTTTATCCATTTACCATTCTAAATATAGTCATCTTCTATACTCTTATAGCCTATTTGGTTCCTTACTTTAATGTGAATTGTCTTTACCTACTCTACCTCCAATTTCTACCTTATTACCCCCCCCCCCCCATTGTTCACTCACAGCTCCAACTCTCTCCCCCTCCTGGTTCAGCTAAATTTCCCTCTGTTATCTCCTCCTCCAGACCAGTTCTGGAAAAGCATTCTTTGGCCGGATGAAACGAACATTAATCTGTACCAGAATGACTGGAAGAAAAAAGTGTGGAGAAGGCTTGTAACTGCCTATAGTCCAAATCGCACAACATCCTCTGTAAAACATGGTGTAGGCAGTGTGATGGCATGGGCATGCATGGCTTCCATTGGCACTGGGTCATTGGTGTTTGTTTATGATGTGACAGAGATGCTGTCAGCCCAGATTCACACAAATGCAGCAAAGTTGATTGGACGGCGCTTCAAAATGCATATAGACAATGATCCAAAACACACTGCAAAAACAATCCAGGAGATTTTGAAGGAAAATAAGTGAAATATTCTGCAATGGCAGAGGCAATTACCTGTTCTCAGCCCAATTGAGCATGCTTTTCACTTGCTAAAGGCAGACCGGCCCACAGACAAAGAACTGAAGACAGCTGCAGTAAGGCCCCTTTTACACTGAGGCGAGAGGCGCGGTGGCGGTATAGAGCGCTAAAAATAGCGGCGCTATACCGTCGGCTTTGCCGCGGGATAAAGAGGCCCATTGCAGGCGGTATTGCCGCGGGTTCCCATTGTTTTAATGGGAAGGAACGGCTCCAAAGATGCTGCTTGCAGGAGATTTTTTTTCTCTCCGCCAGTGCATCGCCTCAGTGTGAAAGCCCTCAGGCTTTCACATTGAGTATGCAGTGCAGGAGTTTTTCAGGCGGTATAGCAGCGCTATTTTTAGCACTGTACCGTCTGAAAAGCTCCTCAGTGTGAAAGGGTCTTATGCCGAGTACACACGATCGTTTTTCGGCATGATTTAAAACTACGTTTTTAAAAACGTAATTTAAAATGATGGTGTGTGGGCTTTACATCGTTTTTCATCTTCTGAATTAATAAAAAAAAAATTTGAGCATGCTGCATTTTTAAACATCTTTTTGTAAAATGTAATTTTTCGAGTTGCTCAATTTTTTTGCGCATGCTCAGAAGCAAGTTAGAGACGGGAGCTTGAATGGAACTTCCCCTTTAGAGTGCCGTCGTACGTCACCGCGCTTTTTTCATCATTTTTAAAAAACGATGGTGTGTGGGTTAACGTCGTTTTTAATTTTGTAGTTGGAAAAACTTAGTTTTTCTTAATGCCGAAAAACAACGTTTTATTCCATGCTGAAAAACGATCGTGTGTACGCGGCATTAGTCTGGCAAAACTTCAGAGGAAACCGTCTTTGGTAATGTCTATGGGTTGCCAGTTATGGATTCTCAACAAAATATTAAAAATTAACATTTTATTTATGATTTATCATTTGTCCAAATACATTTGTGCCACTGAAAATGGGGGGACTGTGTATAAAAATGATTGCAATTTGTACTTGATAGTTATGTTCAACCCCTTGAATTAAAGCTGAAAGTCTGCACTTGAAATTCATTTGGATTGTTTCGTTTTACTTCTATTCTGGTGGCATACAGAGACAAAAGTATGCAAATTGTGCCTGTGTCCAAATATATATGGAGCTAACTGTACCTCTGCTGCAGAGTTCTAATCATTTTAAAAGTTCTGTATCGGTCTCATTACGTGATTCTATGATGATCCAGTTCAAACCTAATTATTATAAGTAGGAAATACCATACTGAATGGTTTTATTAGAAAAATGCTTGCTTTGTCTAGCTAATTTTAATTTGTGTTTGTTCAATAAGTTTTTATTGATATAAGAAATAAAGAAAATGTATCCACATACAATGTTGCATTACTGTAGTGCATGGAGGAGCATCAAACAGTCAGTCATCAACAGGGTATTACAACCAATTATAAAATAACCATTTGGGTTGATAGACAATTCGCAGATCTAAGCAGCCAAATCTAAAGAGCCTCATAGCAATGACACCACATCTAAACCTATTGTCGTGCACCGTCAACTTACGGGGAGGCCCACGTTATATTTTCACCGATCCCAGTGATAAATCGGCTCCACATTAAAACCTTTAGTGAGATAAGGTACGTAGATACCCAAAGAAAAACAGAGTAAGGAAAAAAAAGGGAGGGGCAGTGGAAAACAGTAGTGGGGAGAAGGATGGAAGGAAGAGAAGGAAAAGGCAAAGACGTGAAGGGGTAGGGGTGTAGCCAGCCATAACAGGAGAAGCATTGCTTGTAAAAATACTAACCACACATTAAAGTGCTAAACAGATTGTGCCATAACTTCTGCATATGCAGAGGAGAATTTAAAGGCGAACCAGCAGGACCATATCTTACGCGCCAATTCAGATTTATTACGCAGCTCCAATGTGCTACTTTCCATATGGTAAATGCGGTCCACTTCCAGGAGCCACTGTTTCAGAGTAGGGACCCTCTGTTGCTTCCACAGCTGGGGAATGAGAGCCTTGGCTGCATTAAAGAGATGGGGGGTAATAGATTTAGAATATGATCCTACTGGTTCGCCCGTGCAATGAAACACCACCACCCATGGGTCTTCAAGAACCCTGACCCCCTGAATTTTCCTGAGAGTCCAAAATGGTTTGATTAGGGGACAAAACCACCATATATGAGCATGCGAGCCCCGTTCACCACATCCCCTCCAACATTGATCCGAAAACAATGGAAAAAATCTGTGCAGTACTTCCGGCGTGTAATGCCATCTCATTAGCAGTTCATTTCAGCAGTTTTTGAAGAAATGGCTGCGATATGAGCCAGGTGTAGCAATGAAGGGACTTGAGATTTGGGCAGTGGACTGTGGAGATCCTGTTCCCATTTGGAGAGGAACGAGTGTTGGGCAATGGGTGGGAGGGCCAACAAGGATTGATAGAAACTAGACTGAGGCCTCTCAGGGGGCTGCGGACCCTTTAGTAATTCTTCAACTAGGGTCAGTTCTGACTCCGACCTCAGTGGATGGGGTAGGGATTTCACCAATTCTGAATGTTGGTGGTATTTCCACTGATCCATGAAGGAGGCTGGTGTTGACGGAATCAAGGCCGACAAAGGGAGAACCCCAGTGTCAGAGGTCACTTGATGAAGCAATAATGGTGTGGACGAAAATCGATTCGCAAAAGTAGAGTCAATGTTCCCGGGTGGGAAAAAATCATGACCAGCAATGGGCGTTAACGGTGAATTGTAGGGCCTTTGTTGCGCTTTGCAGAGCAAGTCCCATATGGTAAACGTTGATTTGGAGAGGGGGGACATAGTCTGGGACTTTTTGCGAAACTTGGGAGGTATCTATATGGAGGAAAACAGATCCGTTCCATACAGGTCCATTTCCAATTGCACCCATAGTTTTGTATCCTTATGATATTTCCAATCCGACACACTAGTCAGTACAGTAGCAAGAAAATACTTTCGAAGGTCTGGGAGCGCGAGGCCCTCAGATCGCTTTGGTCTAATCAGCCAGGCATACGCGATCCTAGGGCGTCTGCGATTCCACACGTATCGTCTAATCAAAGATTGAGCTAACTTAAAGAATCCAAGGTTGACCCCATATGGTATCTGGAACAAGAAAAGCAATCTAGGCAAGATATTCATTTTCACAATGTTAATACGTCCCATCCACGAATGAGCCAACTGGGCCCACTTTTGCAAGTCAGTTCTAATAGAGTTCAACAGTGGGATGTAATTGCTATGAAACAAGGAGTCTAAATTAGAGGTTAGGAATATGCCTAAGTATTTCAATGAGCGGGGCTTCCAAGTGAATGGGAAGGCGGGTTTCAGTTGGGCTACTAATCTATGGGGGACAGATATGTTCAGTATTTCCGATTTGGAGAGATTAATTTTGAAATTGGAAATGGCGCCGAATCTAGCAAATGCCGACATGAGTGTGGGGAGAGTGAGGAGGGGCTGTTGGACATAGAAGAGAATATCATCTGCATAGGCAGCATATTTGTGTTCATGAGGGCCTACCGTGATACCATGGATGTCAGGGTTATTGCGTATTGAGGATAGGAAAGGTTCTAAAGAAAGGGCAAAAAGGATCGGGGATAAGGGGCACCCCTGACGAGTGCCATTATGTAGGGTAAAGGAGTCGCTCAGGGTACCATTGATCCGTAGCTGAGCAGTCAGCGTACGGTAAATTAATTTGTGTTTATATTGTGCCGTTGTAAAGCATTTCTTCCTTAAATTGATTGTAAAGGTAAAAGTTTTTAATGGTAGCACAGCCCCATCTAATTACTTGTTACTCAGTCAATCAAAACCTGTCGTCGGAGGGCGTGGCCGAGCTGGACTGTGTGTCTGAATAGACACAAGCTGCCTGGTTCGGGATCAAGCACGCACGAATGCCATCATAGGTATCGGCTTCCTTTTAGGAATATTTGAGATTTACAACAATCTCAAGAAGGCATTTCAGTATGTTCTTTTGTATTCTATTTCTACAATCTTATACTTATGGCGTGTTCTTTGCGTGAACCGTTTTTTTTGCCTATGATTTTGATCTTGTATTCCTTCTTTCCTTCAATGTAGGTCACATGCTGTTGCCTGCGTCAACCAGTTCATTATTGGGAGAACACAAGCTCTTATGATGCATATTGATTCCTTTATTGAGGTATGATTGTAGTTGGTAGCCTTTGTAGTACACTGCTAAAAAATGAAGGGCTGGGAAAATGGCAACAAAGGGAAATTATACATCATAGACCAGTAGAACTTTTTAGCCTGCCGTAATAAAAGTACAGGCATACCCCGCTTTAAGTACTCACTTTATGTACACTTGCGTACAGCCATACCCACGAGTGTATGTAAAGTGCCTCGCAAGCACTGTACAGACATTTTGCAGCCGCAGTAGAAGGAGCTGAAGCTCCAGGAGCATAGTCCGCCCTATTCCAGTGTGCCTCTGCCCCCCCCCCCCCCCACTACACCCTAGAGGTGAAAAAAAGTATAGCTTCACTTTAGGTACCTTTTCGTTTTACATAAAAGTGGGGTATGTCTGTAGTAAACTTTGCTGCCTTTTAAGAGGTAGTTTTTATACAGTAATTTCATGATTTGAAACTTGGTGATGTGTCGCGTAAATAAACATTTAACCCTTTACACTGGCAGTTGTTTTTTTTTTCTCCCACATGTTTAAAAATCATTTCAGGCCTGAAATGTGTATACATTTTCCTACAAGAGTATATATTTTATGAAAGCGGAGACCCTGGAGAATAAAATAGTGGTTGTTCCAATTTTTTTAACAGTTAAAGCGTTTAACCGCATACATAAGTCATGCCCGCATCGAACCACACTTGTGAGGTATTGCTGCGATCTTTAGAGTGAGAGCAATAATTCTAGAACTAGCTCTCCTCTGTAAAATAGGCTTGGTCCTTGGGTGGTTAAAAGCATTTTGTACAGCACAGTGCTTGTGCTGTATCATTTGGTACCTCTGTAACACCTGAAATACCTGGCTGATCCTGCCTGTCTGCACCCTCCCCCAGTACTCTGACTCCGATATATCAGGACTGCTGAGCCCTGACACTGGAGTCATCTGTACGTGCCTCTGTCATTTGCAGCCTGCTATCTGTCTCCTCTGTGCTCCCTCCCCCTCTGGTCTCGGCCTGTCAGCTGGTGACAGCGCCTGTTCCCTGAATTATATATCACACAAATGCAATACGTGACTCAGTTTTTGGTAAAATATAAAAGATGAATTTGTGCTTTGTAAGTGGTTACCCAGCATGTCAAACTTTAAAGTGTTTCTAAACCTAGGACCCAGCATTCATTATATCTGGTCTCCCACAGTACATGGAAACAGTTATTTCAGTAAATAATAATGCTTAAATACCTTTTTCCATTAACAGTATATAGCAGTAGAGATAACCCTACTTTCAGGTGATAGATCAGTGTATCTGCAAAAAAAAAAGGTGCCAATAAAAGCCTAGGGAAAACTGTGTGCTTTTCTCATAGGTCATGTTACTTAAAAAGTGCATCAATAACACAATATGAGTGAGGAGTTTTCATTCTCTTTTGACTGTTTGTTTTATCAAGCTGCATGACCCATGACTTTCTGTCTGGACAGAGCTGATTGGCCCTATGCTAATCACATGTGCCCCCCAAAAAACAACTCTAGTAGTACAAACCAATCTGGGGATGTGCAGAATGCCCCTTAGGGCTCTGTGCTATCAACATATGTATTGGGGATAGTAAAAGAAGTGGAGGATCAGAGAAGACAGGATAAAAATGCCTTTTTACACAATGCAGAGGATTAACCCCTTAGGTTCCACAGTATAACCATCGTGCTTTACTGCATATACAGACTGTTTTCACTGTTGTGGGTTTAGTAACATTTAAACTTGAACACGCCTCTGAAAAAATTGGCATCTTTAACCACTTGAAGACCAGGGCTTTTTCTTACATTTTGTTGCTTGCAAGTTGAAATCCTTTTTTTTTTTTTTGGTTAGAAAATAGTTAGGACACCCAAACTCTACACACACAATTAAAGGAACACTTTGAAAACATATCAGATCTCAACAGGCAAAAGTCTCATGCTGGGTAATGTGTTGGGAATGAAAGGATGGCACATGAAAATTATCCACATACAGAGGGCTGGATTCAAAGACACCCCAAAAATCAAAGTGAAAAAATTATGTAGCAAGCTAGTCCTTTTTGCTGAAATTTAATTGCAACAACCCAAAATGGTCCTCAATAGTTTGTATGGCCCCCAAGTGCTTTTATGCATGCCCGACAACATCAGGGCATGCTCCTAATGAGACGACAGATGGTGTCCTGGGGTATTTCCTCCCAGACCTGGACCAGGGCATCACTGAGCTCCTGAACAGACTGAGGTGCAACCTGGCGGCACCGGATGGACCGAAACATAATGTCCCAGAGGAGGTTTTCTTTTGGATTTAGGTCAGGTGAGCGTGGGGGGCATTCAATGGTATCAATTTCTTCATCCTCCAGGAACTGGCTGCATGCTCTCGCCTTATGAGGCCGGGCATCGTCGTGCACCAGGAGGAACCCAGAACCAGCTGCACCAGCGTAGGGTCTGACAATAGGTCCAAGGATTTCATCCTGATATCTAATGGCAGTCAGGGTGCCATTGTGTAGCCTGTAGAGGTCTGTGCGTCCCTCCCATGTATATGTCTCCCCAGGCCATCACTGACCCACCACCTAACCGGTCATGCTGAACTATGTTACAGGCAGCATAAAGTTCTCTGCGGCTTCTCCAGACCCTTTCACGTCTGTCACATATGGTCAGGGCAAACCTGCTCTCATCTGTGAAAAGCATGGGGCACCAGTGGCTGACCTGCCAATTCTGGTGTTCAATGGAAAATGCCAATCGTGCTACACAGTGTCCGGTAGCGAACACAGAGCGCACTAGAGGACGTCATACCCTCAGGCCCACACCCATGAAGTCTGTTTGATTGTTTGATGAGAGACATTCACACCAGTGGCCTGCTGGAGGTCATTTTGTAGGGCTCTGGCAGTGCTCATCCTGTTCCTCCTTGCACAAATGAGCAGATATCCGTCCTGCTGTTGGGTTAAGGACCTTCTATGGCTCTGTCCAGCTCTCCTAGAGTAACTGCCTGTCTCCTGGAATCTCCTCCATGCTCTCCATGCTGGGAGACACTGCAAACCTTTTGGCAATTACATTTATTGATGGAGGAGTTGGACTGCCTGTGCAACCTCTATAGGGTCCAAGTATCGTCTCGTGCTACCAGTAGTGACACAAAAAGTGTAGGGAAAAAAAATGTCGGACACCTCCACCTGAAAAAACATTCCTGTTTTGGAGGTCGTCTCATTGTTGCCCATCTAGTGCACCTAGCTGAAACTGATTAACCCATCTGTATACACCCCTCCCCCTCTGCTACTTAACTTACCAGATTAATAGCCCAGGAGTTCTGATTCAAAAGTGTTACTTTAATTTTTTTGCACAGTGTGTAATATATATATATATATAGTTTTCAGTCGCTGTAGGAAGGAATGGGCAGTGTTGGATCAGCTTTTCTTTAACCACTTCCCATCCACTAGATAACCATCTCTGCCAAGTTATTCTCTAGGGTCTCTGCTAAAAATATATATAACATTGTGTGTGTGTGTGTGTGTGTGTGTGTGTGTGTGTGTGTGTGTGTGTATGTATGTATGTGTATGTATGTATATATATATATAGAATAAGACCATGGACATTTTATTTATTTTTATTGTTCAATGCTATTGACACTCATCGCATTACTGCAATGTACTGATGTGATGGAACAACATAAATACTTAGAAATGAATTCTTATTTCTTGAATTTCAATGATTTCCAATAAGCATGACCGACTGATCAGGATGACAATGTGTTTGACACCTGCAGATATTGACAGCACCAGTATGTTGGTACTTGCAGTATTGGAATCTGACACAGCTGTAATGCTATTAATATTTGTAGCAGATGATCTGCCTAGTTGATGCTGGCTCTTTCGTAACACAGGCTTCTGTAACACAGGATGGAAGGTTAACTAAAATAAAACGCTATTGCATGGTCATTTAAAAAGCCTGTTTTCATATTAAAGAAAATAGGTGACTATTTGTTATACAACCCCAGCTCCCAAAAAGTTGGGACACTGTGTAAAATCTACATAAAAACAGAATGCAATGGTTTGCAAATCTCCTAAATCCATATTTTATAGATAACATAGCCAATGTTTAACCACTTGCTTACTGGGCACATATACCCCTTTCCTGCCCAGGTGAAATTTCAGCTTTCAGCACCGTCACGCTTTCAATGACAATTGCGCGGTTGTGCGATGTGGCTCCCAAACAAAATTCACGTCTTTTTTCCCCACAAATAGAGCTTTTTTTTTATGGCATTTGATCACCTCTCTGGTTTTTATATTTTGCGCTATTAACAAAAAAATTATAAAACCAAGGTACATCGCTGTGCATAAAATGATAAATCGGCATACACGTGGCAAAATTGAATTCATGCAAAGAAGCGAAAAAAGTCCAAAATTAATAATCCACAAAAATAATTGAATGTCTATGAATATTATACATGTATAAATATAAAAGTGAATTTGCGCAAAAAACACACATCAATCCATATCAAACATAAGTGATATAAATATAAATAAATAAATATAGTGAAAAAGTAGAAAAATCAATTAAAATAGAATAGAAAAGTCCATATGTGTTGGAAGAGTCCATATAATGCAAACGTGCAGTGCACAAAAGTAACTTTCAGTGAAGCTGTAAAGCTGGCGATAAAGTGCTAGTGCTCCTCCGTGCATTCAGCCTCTCAGGCCTCTCACCTTAGTGGCATATATAAATGCCGTGATACTAAATCGTGCCACTCCCAACACACAGCCTCACAGGCCTCTCACCTCTCAGTAGAACAATATAGGCCTCCAAACAGATCCTCTGGGTAAATTCAAAGATAGTGGGCGACACCAGGAGCTATTCAATCATCTCTATGTCTTGTAGTACCCCTTCGCTGTGTCACTCGGGGAAACATAAAGAAAATAGGCCTCCAATGGTGTAGTATGTCACAACGTATAAATTTATTAAAACAAAGTAATCTCCTTACATCAATAAAAAATCAAAGCAGGCATCAAATAATCAATAAGGCGGCATCTGCCATATATCTCACGTCACTTCCAGGTGTACGTCTGAATCCCTTATACATGTATACATTTATATATACAAAGTTCATAAACGATCTGTGACAAAAGTGAACGAAGTTCCACCACCAAAAAGGACACCAACTCATGTGTTGTAGTCTCCTTACCACAAATGTATGACCACCGTGACAGTGATCATAACAAGCGCAGGGATGTTTAAAGTTTTCCCGGGCAGACTATCTCCAGATGGGTGTGCTGAAAGGACCAATCCAAAGTAACCTCGTTCCAATGGGTGTAAAACCGGATCAGAATAACCAAGGCGTGGAGCACACGCCAGGCGGGGGAATTCACACACTGGTGAGCGTCTTTCGCACGATACTGCTGGATAGACTTGGTGCCGGTCTGGAGGCACAAAACTATATTCTGATCCGGTTTTACACCCATTGGAATGAGGTTACTTTGGATTGGTCCTTTCAGCACACCCATCTGGAGATAGTCTGCCCGGGAAAACTTTATACATCCCTGCGCTTGTTATTATCACTGTCACGGTGGTCATACATTTGTGGTAAGGAGACTACAAGTTGGTGTCCTTTTTGGTGGTGGAACTTTGTTCATTTTTGTCACAGATCATCGTTTATGAACTTTGTATATATAAATATATACATTATTTATAATCTTCATAGACCTTCTTCAATTATTTTACTGGATAATTAGTTTTGGAATTTTTTCCCTTTGCATGAATTCAATTTTGTCACGTGCATGCTGATTTATCATTTTATGCACACCGCTGTACCTTGGTTTTATAATTTGTTCTTACTTTGGGTATCTTAGAGTATTGGTACTAGCAGCTTTTTTCACACATGTGTGGTCTTTATATTCATTTTTTTCTGTTTATTGTTAGCGCAGTTTTTTTTCTCTTTTGGAGGGAATTTTCTTGTATTGACAAAAAAAGACTGACAATTTTGAAAAAAACACTATTTTTTACTTTTTGCTATAATGTCCATGTTTTATAGATTTTTTTTTTTTCTCAGTTTAGGCCGATATGTATTCTTCTTCTACATATTTTTGGTAAAAAAAAATATCGCAATAAGCGTATAGTGATTGTTTTGTGCAAAAGTTATAACGCATACAAAATAAGGGATAGAATTATTACTTTTTTTTAACTAGTAATGGCGGGTATCTGCGATTTTTGTCAGGACTGCCATATTATGGCGGCCACTTTTGACACATTTTTGGGACCATTCACATTTATACAGCGAACGGTGCTATAAAACTGCACCGATTACTGTATAAATGTGACTGGCAGGGAAGGGGTTAACACTAGGGGCGATCAAGGGGTTAAATGTGTTCCCTGGGAGTGATTTTGACTGGGACTGACTGGGGGAGGTGACTGATCGGTGTCCCTATGTTCAAGGGACACACCCACTGGTCTCCTCTCCCTGACAGGACGTGTATCTCTGTGTTTACACACAGAGAACCACCTCCCTGGCTCTGTAAATGCTGATCGCGTGTACCTGAGGGACATCGTACAGCAAGGAGGGTGGGTCTCTCTTTTTGTGAAAGTTGGAAGGCTATTTGGTGCCTCCCTGGACGATATAAAGGATGCCACGGGGGTAAGAGCACGCTCCTTCCCTAGTCCAGACAAGAAAAAGAGCCACGTCGCAAGCCGGAACCCTCACTCGGGGGGGGGGGGGGGGGGGTGAGACACGACGACGAAGAAGTTTGCACGAGTTTGCAGCTCGGTGGACCTCCCTGATTTCCGACCAGTGGGTCTGCAAAGTGGTTTCATCAGGGTACAATATAGTTTCTTTCTTGTCCACCAAACAGATTCTTTCCCTGTAACCTTCCTTTCGGCTCATCGGGACGCCCTTTTTGGGGCAGTGCAAGACTTGTTGAGCTACGGGGTAATCATACCTGTGCCACTGCGGGAAAGGTTTCAGGGTTTCTACTCTAATCTGTTTGTGGTCCTGAAGGAGGACAGAGTCCGCCACATCCTGGACCTCAAGGCTCTCAATGCTGTTGTAAGGGTTCGGAAGTTCAGGATGGAATCAGTTTGCTCTGTGGTCGCTGCACTCCATCCGGGAGATTTTCTGGTGTCCTTGAACATCAAGGATGCATACTTGCATGTCGCAATATATGTCGGGCATCGGAGGTTCCTGCGCTTTGCGGCCGGGGAAGACCACTATTAATTCGTGGCTCTTCCTTTTGGCCTGGCATCGGCTCCAGGGGTTTTTACCAAGGTGCTTGCCCCAATTTTGGCCTTGCTGAGACAGCGAGAAATTGTTATCGTTGGCTACTTGGACGATATGCTTCTGAGAGCTGCTTCAAGCTCAGAATTGGAGGAGGATGTGGCGATTGCCAGTCAGAGACCCTCCAAGAGTTTGGCTGGGTGCTTAACTTCCAGAAGTCGGTGTTGGTACCGACACAGCTCTTGGAGTATCCGGGTCTGATTCTAGACTCCTCGGAGGCGAGTGTCTTTCTCCCTTTGGAAAAATTGCTGACTCTTCAGACAGCGGTGAAGCTGTTGGCATCCCGCAGGTGGTCGGGGTCACATGGTAGCCCCTTTCGAGGCAGTACCTTTTGCTCAATTCCACACTTGAGTCTTGCAGAAGGAGATTCTGTCCAAATGGAACAAGTCTCCGTTGTCCCTGGATTGTCCAAACCGGGTGAGCCCACAAGTTAGCACTTCCCTGGTCTGGTGGCTGAGATTTCCGGCTCTTCATCCAGGGAAGTCGTTCCTTCCCCTTCACTGGACGGTGATCACGACGAATGCCAGCCTGACTGGTTGGGGGGGGGGGGGGGAAGAGTCTTGGGCGTTCAGTTGACACAGGGTTCGCTGGACACAGGAAGAATCTTGCCTGCTGATCAATATTCTGGAACTCTGAGCAATCAGGCTGTGCCTCTCCACATGGTCGCAGAGCCTACAGGGGCGTCCAGTCAGGATCCAGTCGGACAACGCCATAGCGGTGGCATATGTCAACCATCAGGGAGAAACAAGAAGCACGGCTGCAGCAGTGGAGGTCACTCACATCCTAGGTGGGCAGAACGAAGCATGCTGGCTCTATCGGCGGTATACATTATGAGTATATTAAACTGGCAAGCGGACTACCTAAGTCGCTAGACGCTGGACCAAGGAGAATGGTCGCTACACCCGGATGTGTTCCGCCTCCTTTGCCTAAGATGGGGCAAGCCAGACACGTTGGTGGGCCCCATTGGGACAGTATCGGCTTATGTATGCATTTCCCCCACTGAAACTGCTTCCTCGTCTGCTCCACAGAGTGGAATCCGAGGGGATCTTGATTGGCCTCGGCGTCCTTGGTACGGCGACCTAATACACCTGGTGGCGGATGCTCCTTGGCGACTGACAATGCGGGAGGCCCTTCTCTCGCAAGGTCCCATTCTTCATCCTGCTTTGCAGTGGCTGGCTTTAACAGCATGGCTGTTGAAAGCCAGGTGCTGAGAGACTGGGGCCTGTCGGATTTGGTTATTTCCACCATGCTGAGGGCACAGAAGTCATCTTCTCGGAAGATTTACAATCGCATGTGGAAGGCCTACATCTCCTATGTGGGAAGAGATGGGGTGGCATCCACGTACATATTCTGTTTCTAGGATCCTGCTGTTTTTACAGCGCAAAATAGATCAGATGCTTGTAAGAAAAGGGGATGAATCTGCGCTACGGACAATCTAAATTGGTGATACGTGAACAAATAAAATTTGAGGTGTATAAATAGTAAAAATAGTGGTATTAATAATAAAGATATTAAAGTGGCAGCCCCTGCATAAAAAAACTCCACCTGGGTGGAGAAAAGTAATGAGTGTAGATAGCAGGTGATGGCGCCTGCTTAAAAGTGTGTAAAGGTGTTTAAATAATGTGCCAAGAATGTTGCCAAAATTAAAATGCAAATAAAATATGTAACATTTATATAGAAAGTGCTGTATAGTGCTGGTCCTTTAAATTACTGGTAAATACAGTGTTAGTGATACATAAATATAGCAAAACAATGTGTATCCAAAACCAAAAATAATCGAAGAAAAGTCCAATTTCCAATCTTGCTTCATGCAGAGATATTAGATTAAAACCATTTTCAACCTTCATGCAAAATAAAGTGCTAGGTGCTTCATGCAGGTACAACCGTAAGTGGATCACTCAGTGCTCTCCCCCCAATGGTCCCGCACTCACCGGATCCAATCACCCCTACAGGGGTAACGGGCTGTCACAATAAGTATCCACACTGCTATGTCTGTCAAGATTTTTCATATGGAATCTTTCCAACCGCTCATAGAGGAGACAAATGAAAGCGCCCAATAGCGTGATACCGTTTTATAGAAAAATATTTTATTCTCACAAAGATGGGTACTCACATTTAGCATATAGTACAAAAGCCTTAAAAACGAGTGCTGTAGCTCAGAGGAACGATCGCTCGATCAGATGCTTGCCATTTTCTTTCAACGACCCTTGGCATCCCACTCACTCGTGAGTATGTTTTGTTCAAAGGGTTCGACATGTGGCTCCTCCGGTTCGACCACCACTACCTCGGTGGGATTTGAACCTGGTGCTCTCGGTGCTTCAGAAACCTCCTTTTGATAACAGAGAAATTCCTCTCTTGATGCTCTCTCAGAATGTTGCGTTTCTAGTGGCCATTTTGTCTGTTAGATGGGTCTCTGAGTTGCCTGCCTTGTCTTGTAAGTTCCCCTACTTGGTCCTCCATAGAGATAAAGCGGTGCTATGCCCACATCCTTCCTTTTTTTCTAAAGGTGGTTTCGGCCTTTCATCTGAATGAGGACATTGTACTTCAATCCTTGTGTCCTCGGCTGTCACATCCCAAGGATGCTGCGTTACATTGCTTAGACGTGGTACGTGCTCTGCGGGTGTATCTGTCTGCTACGGCTCCATTTCGGAGGTCAGACCCGCTGTTTGTATTGGTATCTGGTCCAAAGAAAGGCCTGGCGGTCTCGTTGGCCACCATTTCTCGGTGGATCAGACAGATCGTGATTCAGCGTTACGTCCTGAAGGGGCGGGCACCTCCCTTTCCTGTCAACGCATTCGACCAGGGCAATTGTTGCTTCCTGGGCTTTCTGACATCCAGAATCTGTCTCACAGGTGTGTAAGGCGGTGACCCGGTTGTCCGGTCACACTTTCACTAAGTTTTACAAAGTTGATGTTGGTGCATCTTGGGATGCCTGCTTTGGCCGCAAAGTTTTAAAGGCTGCAGTTTAAGGTTGCATCTCCTCCGTTGAGGAGCTCTAGTGTGTTGGGGTGAAGTTTTGGTTTTTGATTGCTGTTCCCACCCCTTATTTCTGACAATACTTGGGGACGTCCCTACAGTCGAGTATAGGAAAGCTGTGTCCGTCCATGGACGAAAGAGAAAATATAGGATTTTTGTACTCGCCTAAAAATCCTTTTCTCTGAAGTCCATGGACAGACACGGCACCCACCCCTCCTTTTTTGAGTTTTTAGTGCTTTTTGACGAACTGAGCTGCTCAGTACAGTGAGAGGAGTTATGACCAGAGGGACCGCCCCCTGGGCGGGGCTGTTTCAGCTTTGCTAAAGTTTACATCTTTTAACCATGAACATTTCTGCCCAGTCCTCTCCTAATAGATGGAACATAACCCTACAGTCAAGAGTCTAAGGAAGCTGTGTCCGTCCATGGACTTCAGAGAAAAGGATTTTACGGGGAGTACAAAAATCCTATTTTTTTTTTACTTGCCAGAAATGCCTGTTGCTAGGCAGATCATCCTAATCTGCCAGTTCCTATACCGCAGAGCTTTTCCTTCTTGTCGTCGTCACGTTGTCTTCTAGTGAATGGGGTGTGCTGTCTTCTGGGACGTGTGTCCCAGAAGACATCCGTTATTCACAAAGCAAATGGCACAGTGAAGCTGCAATGCTCCACTGCCTGTTTCTCTTAGTTTAAAATGGTGGCCCCCAGACCCGATCTGATGGATTGGGAGGGACCCGATCCGATTGACCTCGGGCGGCCAACATCCCGGGCTCCCTGGACAGGAAAGTGTCCTTATTACACTGTAGCTGCTGACTTAAAAAATAAAATAAAAAATGTTTTACTGTGGCTGAATGGCTCTCCTGGCTGAAATCCCATTCATATACGGCTTCGCCCAGGAGAGCCACCAAGGGGAAACCTGTGCGCGTGGCCAGCAAAGTAGAAACCACGATCTGTTCATCTCTCTTAGTTGGTCCTATCCCCCCACAGTTGGGACACACAATAGGGAATACAGTTAACGCCTTGATCGCCCCCCTAGTGTTAACCCCTTCCCTGACAGTGACATTTATATAGTAATCACTGCATAATTATATCACTAATTGCTCTGTAAATGTCAATGGTCCCAAAAATTGGTCAAAGGTGTTCGACCTGTCTGCTGCAACTTCGCAATACCGCAGATCACCGCTATTTACTAGTAGAAAAAAAAATGACATAAATCTTTCCAGTAGTTTGTAGACGCTATAACTTTTGCCCAAACCAATCAATATGTGCTTATTACAATGTTTTTGGTAAAAAGAAAGAATAAAATAAAATTGGGATATTTACTATAGCAAAAAGTAAAAGATATTGGGGGTTATTTGCGAAAGGCAAATCCACTTTGCACTACAAGTGCAAGCTGCATTTGAAATTGCACTGAAAGTGAACTGGAAAGTGCAGTCGCTGTGGATCTGAGAGGGGCGTGCAAGGAAAATAAAGAACAGCATTTTAGCTTGCACATGATTGGTTAATAAAATCAGCAGATCTACCCCTCAGATTTACAGCGACTGCACTTCCAAGTGTACTTTCAGTGCACTTTCAAGTGCACTTTGTACTTGTAGTTTGCACTTGTAGTGCAAAGTGGGTTTGCCATTTGTAAATAACCCCCATTGTGTTTTCCAAAATTGTCGCTCATTTTTTTGTTTATACCCAAAAAATTTAAAAACCGCAGGTGATCAAATACCACCAAAAGAAAGCTCCATTTGTGGGGGAAAAAAGGACGTAAATTTTGTTTGGGTACAGCAGCATCGCACGACCGCGCAATTGTCAGTTAAAGTGGCGCAGTGCTGTATCGCAAAAAATTCCTGTCATCGAGCAGCCAAATCATACGGGGCTGAAGTGGTTAATGTCCAGTGTACATGAGGCCTTAGTGTATAAATTGGTTATCTTGTTACAATAGCATCTGATCTTCATTGAGATAGATTAGGCAGTGAGTAAACATGTTGTCCCTGAAGCCGATATGTTGAAAGCATAAAAAATTGGGTATTGCAGTTTGTTGTGTATAGGGCCGAGTAGCTGCAGATCAGTCAGGGTGCCCATGCTCTCCTATGTTTACAGCCAAAAGCACCTACAATGAGCACTTGAACACCAGAACTGGACTACAGAATTACATTTTCTTTTACATCACATGAATGGCTAGGTGCATGTTTGTTACTTACCTGAGGAAAGATGGTACCAAGTGTGCTTTGTGACGCTTTGGGCAATGTTCTGCTGGAAAACCTTGTCTCTTGCCATCATACTACCTATCTAAACATTGTTTCTGACTAAATCTACCCCTTATGTCCCTTTCACACTTGTACTACTTCATTCAAAGTCGCGCGATTTTACCGCAATTTGCGGCCGTAATTTCAATAAATGCCTGTGTTAGTGGCATCAAAATCGGACCAAAGTAGTGCAGGGACTACTTTGAAGTCGGCACTACTTAAAATCGTGCCAGTATGAATGGTAGTCATTGAAAATCATGGAGAATGACTTGTCATACGATTTTGCAGCCCAAAATCGTGAGACAAGTCGTATAAGTGTGAAAGGGGACTTAATGAAAACCGTATATTCCCTGATGGCGGTGGCCTCTTTCAGCAGGATAATGCACCCCACCACCCCTGAAAAAATCATTCAAGGCTGGTATGAGGAACACCAATTGAGTTCTGAGATGTTGACTTGGAATGGACTGGAAAAACAATTCAGATGCAAGTTAGGCACCACCACCTCGCAGGACTTGAAAGATCTGCTAGGAACAGCTTGGTGCCAGACACCACAATATATGTTTAGAGGTCTAGTGTCATCAATGCTGTGACAGGTCAAGTTTGTTTTTGTGGCAGAAAAGGATACCTACTTTGTATTGGGTGGGTGGTCATAAAGTTATGGCTAATGAGTGTATATGCTGGTGCATTGCAAAAGCAAGCAGATTCATCTTTGCCTGTCCAGAAGTACAAAAATAGTGAAAGCTCAAGTCTTTCCGTAGAGGAGTCGCCATGACAGGCTCCCGATTTTAGAAAGCTCCGCCCCCAAACCAGTAGAACAATTGGCATCTGTCTTTCGTCTTTGAGACTAGGCGTGATCTAAGGGCCTTTTCACACTGGTGCGTTTTTGCCGCATTTTCTCGGTAAAAATAGCGCTATTAAAACGCTCATAAAACGCCCTCATGCCCCTCTCCATTGAAATTAATTAAAAAACGCTGTAAAAATGCGGTAAAATTGCGGTAAAAATGGAGCGTTAAAATCACGGTAAAACACTGCGATTTTACCGCGTTTTTCATTCATTTCAATGGAGAGGAGCATGGGGAGCGTTTTAATAGTGCTATTTTTTACCGCGAAAACGCGGCAAAAACGCACCAGTGTGAAAGGGCCCTTATTCTCATGAGCCTCTATTGTCAGTTGGCAAACATGTGCACACCTCTGCTCCTAGATTAAACAGCCTGGCTTCAGCTTTCTGCATGTATCCATGCTTCCTGGTGGTCCTCTAACAGATTTGAGGAAACTTGCCTTTACAAAAACAAAAGGGCTTCTTCTGCTCTTCTTTTCTTCTGAAAAAAATTATTTAGATGTCATGTTGTTGAATCATTGCCCCAGAACAAGTATGTCAAGAATTGTGTATTTACAGATCTGCATGGCATGTAGTAACTAGTGTGCTCTCTTACAGAACTTATTTGCATTGGCCACAGACGATGAGCCAGAAGTTCGGAAAAATGTTTGCCGGGCACTTGTAATGCTGCTTGAAGTTCGGATGGACCGCCTGTTTCCTCATATGCACAACATTGTGGAGGTTTGCTTTCATTTTACTTGATTACATCATGATAATATATATACCAGATATGTAATGGCTGTGAATTTATCACTTTGTAAGATCTTTTATGTTTTTCACATATTTATAATTTGTTGTATATTAAAGCAGTATTAAACCCAAAATCAAAATGATTTATTGCAGCTTACCAATCCTTACATGTGGCTGCATCTGTCTTTTTCTTTTTCTGTTTTTTGTTGCTGATCTGGCCAGTACCACACCTGTATTGGAGTGCCAATTGTTTTGAGTGTGCCCTAGCAGTGACTGGCGTTCTACCAATGTGGAAAAATGTCAGTCACCACACTATGTGAAATTGCCCTAAAGAGTGTTTTTTTTATTTTTACCACTTGCCGCTTATTACTATGGGGTGTGTGTGTGTTTTTTTTTTTGTTTTTTTTTGCTGTTGCAGAAATCTCCGCACTGCCACCAGGTCCTTCGAACATTTCTGATCTTCTGATGCTGTTTGGGGTTTAATATCTGCCACTGCAAGGGTGAAAGAGCTGCGCCACTTGCCTACTTTTCCACCTGCCATAAAGGGTTCTAGAATTCAATTAGGTGGAACCTGTCATTTATCTGCCTGTCCTCCATTCACAGCAGCACAACTTTCACATTCGCAGCAGCTGATGTTAACCCTCAACACCACTGTGGGGAGGACCTGGCAGCAGTAAAGATTTCTACACTATGCAGAAGCCGTTGGATGTGGGACACACTTTATCAAATTAAAGTAATGTCACTGGTGCTGCATAGTTAAAATAAATACATTTCAGCTTTCGCTCCGGTTCACACTGATGTGATGCAAGAGACGCAGCACACTTAAATGGCAGCACCAGTCCTTTATCCTTTATCCTCCACTGCGTCCAAGCGATCTGCTGTGGGGGATGCGTTTTAATGTTGAATAACGGTACCTGAAACAGATTGGCAGAATTCGGATTCACCCATGCTATGCAATTCAGGTACAGGTCCTGCCAAAAAATAGTCCTGCATCATTTTTGTGCTGATGCGATTTTAGCCGTACAAAATGTAGGGCTCAATTTGCACTTCCCAGACATTGCATGTAATGTGCACAGGAATGTGGTGCAATCCTTATGCCAAGGAATGTGGTGCAATCCTTATGCCAATCATATGCGGTGTCGGGTAACACACATGTGTGAACCCAGGCTAAAGGCCAAGTTGAACTTTCCTGCCTGCTCCGCTGTCGGGCTGAGTGAGTGATGTGGTTGCACACTGGTGCTGCCATTTAAGTGTTAGAGCCCTGAGGATCCCATAAAAATGTGCTTTCCCTGGAAGGATACAGGAACATAACTCTGCTCTGATTATGTTCTGTGATCAAATTCAGGTTGTGCTTAATAAATGGGTGTTTTTATTTTATTTTTATTTATTTTTACATATAAACGTTTTTACATAATTTGTGTTTTGTAGACTACTCATACTGTTCTTATGTGACTTAATTCCCTTGTTCTATGTGACACCAGTACATGCTGCTGAGGACGCAGGACCCTGATGAAAATGTGGCCTTGGAGGCCTGTGAGTTTTGGCTGACACTTGCTGAGCAGCAGATTTGCAAAGAAGTGCTCTCCCGGCATCTTGCAAAGTAAGTGACTGTGTCTTTGTACATTTGAAGAGCAAGCCCTCCTAAAATGCTATATGTTAGTGACGCACTCTATGGTTCCTTTCCGATTTCCTCACTAAGCAAATCTTACTACTGGTGCACCTGACATTGCCCAGGTTGTGGTGCCTCACTGTTGTAAAAGAGGGTTAACATTTATGCTTGTGCTGTTTAACCACTTAAAACGGAGGTCCCCCCTCCCGTTTCGTTCGTTTATTAAGTCAGCAGCTACAAAAAGTTGCTGGAACTCTGCTTTACAAGGTAAAATAATTTAGATTTTTTAGTTTTTTTTTGCTATACAATTACTTGGAACCTCTAAACATTCTATATCTGTGTGTGTGTGTGTGTGTGTGTATGTATATGTATATATGTATATGTATATGTATATATATATATATATATATATATATATATATATATATATATATATATATATATATATATATATATATATATATATATATATATTAATGTCACAATGACTTTGGTTTTTATCTGGAAGTCTGTTTTTTTTTCCCTGAACAATAAAAAGAGGATTGCTCAGAGCTGGATTAACTCTGTGGCAAGACTGGGCACAGATGATATGAAAGCTTATTCTCTACATTGTGACATTAAAACAAATAATAATTTTTTTGGTTTACATCCACTTTAAAAATCCCTATAGGCAACGTTTTAAAACTTTGCGCACAAGCTTGTCACGGCGGGGCATTTAAAAAAAAAAAAAACTTTATTTTTACTTGACTTTATTTTTTTTGACACTGTCCTACAAAAAAAAAAGGAATTTTAGGGAAAAAATTGTAAACATCATTTGTAATAGAAAAATGTATGATAGAACCTCTTAAAGGCGTTGTAAACAATTATTATTTTTTTTTTTAAATAACAAATATGTTATACCTGCCTCCACTGTGCAGCTCATTTTGCACAGAGTGGCCCTGATCCACGTCTTCTGGGGTCTTTTGGCGGCTGTCTCTCTGGTCCTTCCCTGCAAGAACAACATGCATTCATGCGAGAGAGCTAGCATTGTGTGTAGTCCTTGTGGGTGGGCTCCTGTGATACAGCGATAAAGCTTTATAACTTGGCTCCGCCCCTCGACGTGTCGAATCACTGGATGTGATTGACAGCAGTGTCAGCCAATGGCTGCGCTGCTTTCAATCCATCCGCTCTAGCCAATCAGCGGCCAGGCTGAGCAGCAAAGAGCATGATCAGGGCCGAGCGCGGGACTTTCGAGGTGTCGGGTAAGTATAACGGGGAGCTGGTATACTCTGAAGTTTTTTCGCCGGTGTCTAGAAGGTGTTGGACGAGCGAGGCTGTGCTAAGGATAGCTCTGCTAAAAAGGTCCTCTGAGAATGAAGGAGCTATACTTTAAGGATCAATCCAAGGTGCTAAGAATTACGCTGAATCTGGATGGGATCCGGGCCTCATGAACGAGGCGTCGCCTGTAATGTCTCTCTTCGGAGGACTGGGCTCTGGTTTCCAGCACTTTCGCTACAGCAGCTAAAAGTCCTGGTCAGGGTGTTTTACAAGGCCCAGGGGAGAGGTATCTGTTAAATAAGTCAGGGTGCTCAGAAGAAGGTGAATCAGATTTTGACTTGGGCAGAAGAACATATTCCTTGTCTCTCTGCAATTCTCATCCCAGGGGTAGAAAACTGGCAAGTGGACTATCTGAGTCGCCAGCAGCTGTCACCAGGAGAGTGGTTTCTCCACCCCGAGATCTTTCAGGCCATATGCCAGAGATGGGGGACCCCGGTTATAGACCTGTTGGCTTCCATATTCAACAGGAAGGTAGACAACTTTGTGTCCAGAGATCCTCTGGCCTATGTTTTGTATGCTCTGGTGGTCCCATGGAATCAGTTCTCACTGATCTATGTGTTTCCTCCTATTGCTCTCTTACAAGGGCTACTCTGCAGGATCAAGAAGGAAAGAATTCCTGTAATCTTAGTGGCCCCGAATTGGCCCAGAAGACCTTGGTACGCTGAGATCATAAAAATGACGGTAGGAACACCTTGGAAGCTTCCACTTTGTCACGACCTGCTGTCGCAAGGTCCAGTGTTCCATCCTTCTTTACAAACGCTAAATTTGACGGTTTGGCTGCTGAGGCCCACATTCTGAAGAGGAGAGGGATCTCAGGTCCAGTGCTTTCTACAATTATTAATGCCAGAAAGCCAGGTTCCAGACTTATTTACTACAGAGTCTGGAAAGCATACGTTTCATGGTGTGAAACCAACAAATGGAATCCTCAAATATATAACATAAATAGGATCCTTGCCTTTTGCCAGCTAGGAATGGATATGAAATTATCCCTTAGAGCTGATATTTGACCCTTAAAGGGTCACTAAAGGAATTTTTTTTTTTGCTGAAATGACTGTTAACTTGTATGTCTCTATACCCTGTAAACTGATTCCTTTTAAAAATGATTAAAAATAGATAAAAATCAATCATATAATGTGCAACTAGTTTCACTTTCGTTTTTTTAAACTGGTTTCATGTTTCTGTGAAGTACAGAAGACACACAGAACAAAAACAAACAAATCCAGGGCAGTGTTTTTTTTTTTTTTTAAATGACTCTGATTGGTTCTGAGGAGTTTTAGACACACAGCTTAGACCACAGTGAAAAACTGCCATGAGATTTTTCATAAGGAGCCAGGCCAGACCACATCCCTGTGGTGGCAACCGGTTCCCATGCACCTGCAGTGCCTATGGACGCTTTGTCGGCGGTCTTGGAGTCTTTCGTTGCCAGGGTGGAAGCGGCGTGCAGGCGCAAAGGGGGTAAACGCCCCCAGTCTTCTGGGTAAAGCTCTGATTCAGACTCTGGCCTTGCTGTGGGACACGGCCCCTGTTCTGACATTTCAGATGCGGACCAGGACCATTCGCACTGTGAGGATGACTCTGTGTCTGGGTCAGCGCAGGAAAGAGCGCTTGTAGGAGCACTTATCACAGCGGCGCGGGACACCCTAAAAATGGAGGATATGGCGGGGGCATCTACAGAGGTGTTGGTCCCTTTTGGGTCCCACAAGCTGGCCTGCACGGCTAAGGGGTTTACTTACCCAAGTTACTTTTGATACGTTTATTTATGAAGAATGGGAACGACCGCAGCGAGCCTTCTCTGTCAAACGCATGGTGGTACAGTACCCCTTTCGAGGAGAGTTTCCTGAAGAAATGGACATCTTCCCCGATTGTGGACCCCCCGGTCTTCTGATTGAATAAGGTAACCACGATTCCGCTGGAGAGGACCCCACCGATAGAAGGGCCGAGGCAGTCGCCCGGTCCATGTTCACGGTGGTGGGGTCAGCATTGCGGCCAGTATTGGCCATGGCCCTAGTGTCAGACGCTTACTGAGTGGGCTAAATTGTTCCACCGAGAGTGGAACTGGCAGACCAGTTGGTGCATGGCCTTAAGTATGTCTGTGATGTGGCCTTAGATGGCTCCTTTGCTTTCTAGAGCCTCAGTATCTGCTGTGGTGCTCCGTTGCCTGATTTGGCTAAAATGCTGGTCTGCGGACCAGGCATCCAAGAAGACTCTGGCAGATTCTAGGGGGAGAGGCTATATGGAGCCTCGCTGGATGACATTATTAAAAATGTTACTGGGAGTAAGAGTATGCTGCTCTCACAATCCAAAAAAGGTAAGGAGCCACGCCGTAGGCCAGGGCCCTCCTTTTTTGCTCAGAAGCATTTTTTGCCTGCCGGGGTCCACAGGTAAGTGTTCCTAAGCTGACAAGGTGCCCTCTGATGGACAGAAGCATCCCTGGTTTCGCAAGCCTGCAAGCAAATCTATGGCTGCATGAAGGTTTGCCCCCGCCCAACTCTCGACAGATTATCATCCAGGCTTATGTCTTAAAAGGGCGGGCTCCTCCCTTTCCTGTCACAGCGCATTCAACCAGGGCAATTGGTGCCTCTTGGGCTTTCCAACATCAAGCGCCAGTTTCCCAGGTGTGTAAGGCGGCCACCTAGCGGATGCTTGCTTCGGCTGCAAGGTTTTGCAGGCGGCTGTTTAAGGTTGCAACTCGTTCGTTGAGGAGCTCTGATTGTTATGGGTGGAGTTTTTGGTTTGCTGTTCCTATCCCTCGTATTTTTGACACTGCTTGGGAATTTCCCCAGGGTCAAGATTGAAAGTGGTGCGTCTGTCAATGAATGAAAGAGAAAATAGGATTTTTTTGTACTCACCGTAAAATCCCTTTTTCTGAACGTCATTGACGGACACAGCATCCACCCCTCCTCCTTTTTTATGTATGTACTGCTTTTTGACGAACTGAGTTGCTGGATGCAGTGTGAGGGGTTATAGCCATTCGGACCGCTTCCTGGGCTTTGCAGTTTTGTGGTTTTTACATGTTCTGCCTAGTCCCTCTCCTGAAGGTGGCAATATAACCCTAAGGTCAAGCTTGAAAGTGCTGTGTCCGTCAATGAACTTCAGAGAAAATGATTTCATGGGGAGTAAAAAAAATACTATTTCTCCCTTTCAGAGCATTGGGCGGAAATGATGTTTTGACTTTGCTTCTTCCAGTCAATGCTATGGAGCTGTGTGGGGGCCATCTTCCCCCTCACTCGACAGCCAACCAAACACAAGAGGGGACACGGCAACTCAAGTGGTGGAGACCACCGGACCAGGGCCCCTTTCCCGCCACCGATAAGTTATCTCACAGCAAAACACTTTTAGCTGAAAGCGGACCACCTGCTGAAGAAGATACTGGGGTTATGGGGTTCAGAGTATTCCTCTTTAAACAGCCAAAGTATAACGGTGGGCAGTCTGCAAGTGGTTAATGTAAAACTAAATGTGGGGAGTGGGGGGGGGGATGGCAATTCCTTCTAATGGCCTAAGAGTGTGGGAGGATCTTAGGTGTTCGGTTGATATTTGAAACTAGAGTGTGTGATTTGGGATATCGACATCTAATTAAAATGCCAATTCTGTTGGTACTAAACCTTTCGTATGTGCAGGGTGGATGTACATTTTAGAGAAACATAGCTTGACATTTAATTGGCTTCTTCCTTTTACTATTTGAAGTCACCAGAAAAGGGACTTCATAAAAATGTTTTGTATATGTTTTAGGTAATGTTTTATAATCTTTTCTTGATAGGTTGATACCGATCTTGGTGAATGGGATGAAATATTCAGAAATAGATATCATCTTACTAAAGGTAAGGGACATTTCAGTATGCTTTATACAGGTGTCCCTTGTGTATTTCTCACACTTTAGGCTTTGATTATGCCATGTTTGTTTACCTTTGTAGGGTGATGTAGAAGAGGATGAAGCTGTGCCTGACAGTGAGCAAGATATCCGACCTCGGTTTCACAGATCGCGAACGGTGGCCCAGCCTCATGAGGAGGATGGTATTGAGGAAGATGAGGATGATGATGACGACCTTGATGATGATGAGACAATATCAGACTGGAATATAAGTGAGTTAAAGTGTATCTAAAAGCAAAATAAACCTTTTCAATAGTCACTGCCCCCAGCCCCCCCTAACACTTAAAGTCCATTCTTAATCCAGTGCTCTGCCCATCTGCTGCAACTCCTCATTTCCTCTTTCTGAAATCACTCCGTTGTGGTCAGTCAAATCCAGTGAGGAGAGGGCAAGGGGCTGGCATAACTAGTGCTGTGTGTGTTTGACGCATGCAGCCCAGCTTGGAAGTGAGCCTGCACATGTTCCCCATAGCATACAAATTGTTATGGGAGCACACTCAGAAGAGGAGCAGTGGGGAATCGAAAGAGGAGATGGGAAGCCACTCTGTCCAATATGTTTGCACAGTCTTGGCCAGTGGGAGAACAGGCATGCTTTGCTATTAGCGCAAGCATAAACTGACCACGCTGGGATACATGTGCTCTCATGCCTAGTGTGGTCAGTTTGCAATAGAAAAGCAGGTGGAATGGCAAGGTCACCAGGTATTTCATGCAAAGGAAACCATGCACAAAGAACAGGTTAAGAAGGAAAGTACATGGTACAGCAGGCACATATTAAGACTATGAAATGTTGGGGTAACAAACACTTTTAAGTCTTTTATTCTTTCTGTGAATTGAGATGAACTTAACGCTATGCTCAATTGCTGGGTCATGTGGCTAAACTATCCTTTTATGCTTGAGATGGGTGATGCCAAAAGTGGTGGATTCTCAGTAATATAGAGATGAGAATTTGATGTCCCACTGCAGCTTTTTTGGCCGCAGTAAGGTTTTGGGATGATCTCCCTATAACAGACCTGAAGATTACTTCTTATAATCCTGCCATAGTCCACACAGAATAGCTTAAACACGGATAATGAATTGGTGACTGATAACTTGTGCATTTTATTATACATTTTTAGCTTAACATAAAACTTGATGTCCAAACTGGTACTATCGATGATGATGATTATTAAGGTACTTGTATAGCGCCATCAATTTACACAGTGCTTTACATATACAATGCACATTCACATCAGTCCCTACCCTTTAAGGAGCTTACATTCTAAGGTCCCTAACTCACATTCATATACTAGGGCCAATTTAGGCTGAAGCCTAACCTACCAGCATGTCTTTGGAGCATGGAAGGAAACCAGAGTACCCGGAGGAAACCCACGCAGGCACAGGGAGAACATGCAAACTCCAGGCAGGTAGTGTCATGGTCGGGATTCAAACCAGCAACGCTTTTTACTGCTAGGCGAGAGTGCTACTCACTACAACACTGTGCTGCTCTATTGATTTATGTCGCCTTTTTTTTTCCTAGGGAAATGTTCGGCTGCAGCTCTTGATGTGCTAGCCAATGTATTTCGGGATGAACTTCTGCCACACATTTTGCCTCTGTTAAAAGAACTCCTTTTTCATCAAGAATGGGTAGTCAAGGAATCGGGAATCCTTGTTCTTGGAGCTATTGCAGAAGGTTAATATTTGCGCTTCTCCTCCTTTTTTCTCTTATGACCATTTTGAGTGTGCACCTCCCATATCCGCCACCATTTACTTGCATACATCTGTGAAGTGATTTGTTTTATGCAAATTTTTTTTTTTTATATATAAATATAAACCAAAAGGGGACAACAAGTTCTAAGATCTAAGTGAATCAATCAAATTGGTCTTATAACATCAGCCACCTCATCTGATTTTAAACCCAAATCTTCGTGTGTAGTATCTGCCATTCACCGAATGACTCAATCTCTCGGCAGAAATAATGGCTGCATAGGTTTTAGCAGCAAACATTGTGGTGTGATTAGATGTGGTTAGTTCCCTCTTCATGCAAGCTCATGCCTGTGACAGATGTGGCCGGCTCCGCTACTCCACCAGGGGGCAGTAGGACCAGCCACCAGCTGTATCGACAAAGCACAGTGTACAATTCTAATGTCCATGCAGTGGTCAAGAACTAGGGATGAGCCGAACACCCCCCCTGTTTGGTTCGCACCAGAACTTGCGAACACACCAAATGCTCATGTGAACTTTAGAACCACGTTAAAGTCTGAGACTCGAACATTTGAAATCTAAAGTGTTAATTTTAAAGGCTAATATGCAAGTTATTGTCCTAAAAAGTGTTTGGGGACCTGGGTCCTGCCCCAGGGGACATGTATCAATGCAAAAAAAAGTTTTAAAAACTGTAGTTTTTACGGGACCAGTGAATTTAATAATGAATTCTCTCTGAATTGCCGGGAGCCAACAATTCATTATAGCTGCGAGTCCAGTTTTAAATGACTTTCAGAAATGACACTTTGTGCAGGGACAGTTCTAAGTACGGAAAACATGCGCTATTTCACTTGCTAACTTTACACCCCCCCACCTAGGTACGAAATTTAAAGGGATATTTCACTTTTATTGTTTCACTCTAAGCATTATTAAATTCACTGCTCCTGAAAAAACAGCAGTTTTTAAAACTTTTTTTTGCAAGCACACCAAACACTTTTTAGGACAATAACTTGCATATTAGCCTTTAAAATTAGCACTTTAGATTTCTCCCATAGACTTTAACGGGGTGTTCCGTGGCTTTTCGAATTTGCCGCGAACACCCCAAATTGTTCATTCGCCGAACAGGCAATGTTCGAGTCGAAAATGAGTTTGACTCTAACTCGAAGCTCATCCCTATCAAGAACAGGAGGGGTGGTAGAACAAGGCACTTAGAACCAACTTCTATTTTGCAGTGTCTCTGCTTTACTCTGTCATAGTTTTACTTCCTTCACACAGTAAGCATATTGAGCATTTAAATTACTAAACACATCAAAAGTCTTCCAAATATGCACTATACAGTGGAAATAGATATCTGTTTCCATTGCATAGTGCAGGTTTGGCAGACTTTTGATGTTTGTAGTAATTTTAAAGTATCATGTTTATGAACTTTGTGAAGGAAGGAAAAGCAGCAACACTGCAAAAGTCAAGTTGGTTATCAGTGGCTTGCTCTACCACCTTTTTGTTCTTAATCACTGCGATGACATCCGCATTCTGCACTGTGCTTTGTTGTTGTAGTTGTTGGATGGTCCTACTGCCCCCTGATGGTGTAGTGGAGGATAGACTGTCACATCTGTTACAGGCAGGAGTTGGTGTAATAAGGATGCGCTCCAGCGTGTTCGCATCGTACACGTGCAGAGCCCGCCAGGAAGTCAGCACGGTGCTTCGCTAATCACAACCAAGGAGACATTGTCCTGACCTCTGCAGCCGAGCATCGGGAAATGTCTCCCTGGCTGTGGTTAGCGCAGCGCCGTGCAGACTTCCTGGCAGGCTCTGCACGTGTACGATGCAAACACGCTGGAGCTCATCCCGAACAAGGAAGTGTACCACTCTTCCTACTCGGGCTGTTTTTGCAGCTATTATTTCTGGTGAGTGAGATTCACTTTGTGATTGCGTACTACACACTGCTAGATTTGGCCTCACGATCAGATGAGGTGTCGGTTAAAGGAGCTGTAAAGGTAGAAGGTTTTTTATCTTAATGCATTCCATGCATTAAGTTAAAAATCCTTTCGTTTGTAGCAGCCACCCCAGCACCCCCCTAATTACTTGAGACCCATCTCTCTCCAGCAATGTCCACGAATGTCTATACTGTCCGGGACACTCCTCATTGGTTGACATAGCAGCCACGCCATTGGCTCCTGCAGCTGTCAGCCAATAAGGGGGAGGGGGCGGGGCTCCGTGTCTGAATGGACACACAGATCTGTGACTGATCTCCAGTGTCCCAATAGAAAGCTGCTGACTGTGGGGGCACTCGATAGAAGGTAGGGGCCAGGTGCAGCAAAGAGGGACCTGAGAAGAGGAGGAATCTCGGCTGCTCTGTGCAAAACCAACTGCACAGAGGAAGAAAGTATATCATTTTTTTTTTTTTTTAAATGATACTTTACAATCACTTTAAGACTGATTTAGTTGATTCACTGGGATGCATAAGAACTTAATCACCTTTGTTGTTTTTTTTTTTTTTTTTATGGTTTAAGTGCTGCAAAATGTGTTTACTTTTGCTGTTTCTGGGTCTGTATCTCAACCTTTTTTGCTGGCAATCTCTTGGTTCACCTTTTAGAGCTGACTTGATATGTATATTTGTAGTTTTTTTTGAGATGTGCCTCTTTGTTTTTGTTCTGTTCTATGGGGGAAATATATTGTCTCGTGTTTGTCCCTTTTGCCACATACAGTAGGTTTTAAGCAGCTTTAGATTCATTTATCTGTTGAAATTTGATGTGACATGGATATCCATGATTGTTATGTTTAATAATTTTTATGTATGGAAATGTGTTTTTTGTGCAATTTAGATACAGCAGTAATTCTTTAAAGGCTAGTTGAGCCTTTAATTTAAATCTACTTAATACGTTCCTGGTGCTTCAAAACAAAACTTTGTGTTACTTGCAGTGATATTAGAAAAGCCTGTCCTGTCCGCAGCTATAGAGCGAGACCCTTGCTCTCTGTGTAAAAGCAGTATTCTTTGCAAACTCACACACACCCTGCTGGATTGAGAGCTCTGGCTTGGCTGTACAAGGGGGGGTGTTGAATCTCTGCAGAGAAATTTCTGCTTACCCCTAGAGCAATGGTCCTACTCTACTTCATGCTGACGGGACACAAGATTTCCTACTCGGGCTCTGGCTATGTTAGATGGAAAATGCACTGTTAGGCTGAGGAACCGCCCAAAATTTGAACCGTATATGGGCAGGCCGAATGTACCAAATTGATCAATCAACTTGACCAGTTTGTTGTATTGTGATTATAGTGAGCAGCTGCCATAGCCACTTGCAATAATCACCGTCTTCTACTGGTGGGTACGGCCCCCTTCCCTGGGGGAACACAATGTGTCAGCAATAAGGATTTCCCTGTCAGCACTGTCTGTGTTAAATGGATTTTGTGCGAATTTCTTTCCCGTAACCTGTGGTTGCAGAAAAGATCTTAGGCAGGCCACAGGCTGTGCAAGTAAATTAAATGCCTTTTTTGTTTTGATGAACCTGGGATGTGTTTTAGACTATTTAAACTGAAGGTTCATTTAGGGCAGGAGTGTCAAACTCAATTTCGTCGAGGGCCGCATCAGCAGTGTGGTTGTCCTCAATAGGCCAATTGTCTATGGGTCGCACTACATACAGATGGCACAGTTCAGGATTATGCTACTGTGACGGTAGTAGAACATATCCCCGTCATCCATTCCCTTCTTCTGAATTGAAAGAAAATCACCCAATATTCCACGAGTAGGAATATCCCTGGAATCGCCGAATAATCCACACATGAGCCAAAGCTTAATGCTGGATGTAAACAGGACACCCTTTATTGAAAGTACACAGCACACTTTTATACAGGATTTGGAACATCCTGCCCCCAACAACCGTTTTATTGGTCCTTTTTAAAGTCCAGGCAGTTTCCCATCAGGTCCTCCTTAACCATGCAAATGAGGACTTGAAAATGACACAGCAGAGATTGGTCAGAAAGGTTTGAATAGAAAGACTGCCATGTGTATTAAGACAAAAGCCCCCAGGGGGGCAATCAATGTACACAATAGCCAGCCACAGAACAATGGAACTGCCAGCCACAGAACAATGGAACCGTCTGGAGAGTTGAGACAGGGCAGAAGACATTTACACCTGATAATCAAAAGGCTTTAGATAGGGTTATCACACAATGGACAATGAGTATCTCTTCTGAGTCTATTGACCCGGTGCTTGCAAAGCAAAGCCGACATCCTCCTTTCCCAGTCCTGTACCATTTTCTGGGGTTGTGCCAGTGGAGACTGAAATCCCATCCACTACCCCAGGAACCCCTTCTTCTGTTAGTGGGGAGCAGAGGCCCGGGGCACTCTGCTCTGTTGCCAGCTCTTCCGCTGGGTCGCTGTGAGTGGAGACCACAGTCCCATCCACTACCACAGGGTCCCCCTCTTCTATTAGTGAGGAGTAGAGGCCCATGACACTCTGCTCTGTGGCCAGTGATTCAGCTGGGGGTAAAAGCTTTACCACCTCAGCTTGTTGCTGGAGAGAGGGGCCAACCGCCCCGGTTCCCTGGAACTGCACACGAACCGCTTTGGCTTTAGGGATGGCAATCTCCATATTTTCCACTGCCGATTCATCAGCCAGGATTTCACAGTTGTCATCTGACCTTTCCTCATAGTTGCAGGCAACGGGAGCCCCACCCTGCTGCTGAGCCGAGTCTAGCAGCTGTCTGTAGGCGATTTCCAAATCCCATTCTTGAATGGCCAGAAATTCCAAATCTTCCTGTAACCAGTGGCCTCCCGAGATATTCAATTTTTCCTCTCTGTGCTCCCATATGTCCTCCAGCGCCACTCCCTATCATCCCCAAAGTCGGGATCACTGGACATCCTCCAATACAACAATCCCAGGATGTCATAGCCTTCTGTGGGGCTGTCATCCGCTGACCACGGGCACTCTTGGGCTACATACCACTGGAGGGCTCTGTAGCTCTCGTCTAGCTGCATCTCTGCCCGGATCAGCCTGCTTAACTCTGCTGTCCACTCCTGCTTCGGTTGTTCCCCCAACAATGGCATTTTTACTTCATACTGTGACTAGTACCTTACGTGGATGGAGGGGAGAGCTTTTCCCTGGTGTCGCTGCTCGAGAGCTAGCGCTTCCTTCCAGAGTTCGCAGCGGATCGAATCAGACCATCCAAGCAGGACCTCCTCTGATTCTGGTCCTGTGTGCTGTATCTGCTTCTCTCGCAACCTCCTTCTGAATTCCTCTTCCATGGTTACTGGTATCTGTACCTCTCCTCGTCTTTCATTTGGTGCTGCTTCTTTAGGCGTTGTCACCGATAGTCGTATTTCTGCAATTCTCAGCTCATGTTGCCGCTCTCGTTCTTTCTCAACAGCTTTAAAAGCGCTAAACGGAATCTTCCTTGTGTCTGCTTTGCTGTACTCACTGTTTGGAGAATGTGCGGCTGCTTGTTGGACTGCTGCCAGTTTTAACTGTAGCTCTGCGTCTGATTTGTTTAGCCTCCTCCGCTAACAGGTCCATCACTTTCAGCACCACATCCGCCGTTGGGTTCGGACCGAACCATGCTAGTTTCTCTTTTATTAGCTTGTTGGCTGGTGATTCCTCCTCCTGAATCACTGGTGTCTCCATCTCTTGTACTGCTGGCATTGCTGCAACCGAGTACTCCTGGTCTAGCTCCATTAATTCTGCTATGATGACACGCTTGGTTTTGTCGCTAGCAATCCTTCCACGAACTTCCAGTAGTTCTTTAAGTGTATTTCTTTTAAGCCGTGTGTACCAGCCTTCCATTCACTGTTCCCAGTGTCTGCTTGGAATCCTGGTGTAAAGGAAAGTAGAAGGGAAAATCCTGCTGCTGTCAACCAGTTGTGACGGTAGTAGAACATATCCCCGTCATCCATTCCCTTCTTCTGAATTAAAAGAAAATCACCCAATATTCCACGAGTAGGAATATCCCTGGAATCGCCAAATAATCCACACATGAGCCAAAGCTTGATGCTGGATGTAAACATGACACCCTTTATTGAAAGTACACCGCACACTTTTATACAGGATTTGGAACATCCCGCCCCCAACAACCGCTTTCTTATTGGTCCTTTTTAAAGTCCAGGCAGTTTCCCATCAGGTCCTCCTTAACCATGCAAATGAGCACTTGAAAATGACACAGCAGAAATTGGTCAGAAAGGTTTGAATAGAAGGACTGCCATGTGTATTGAGACAAAAGCCCCAGGGGGGCAATCAATGTACACAATATCCAGCCACAGAACAATGGAACCGTCTGGAGAGTTGAGACAGGGCAGAAGACGTTTACACCTGATAATCAAAAGGCTTTAAATAGGGTTATCACACAATGGACAATAAGTATCTCTTCTGAGTCTATTGACCCGGCTGGGGCCCAGAACAAAATCTCCTGTAATATTTTAAGCCATCCTGGAATATGAACTATCTGTAATGTCCCATCTTCTGTAATACATGAATTAGGATTTCACGTAGAAACACTTCAGTATTTCATGGTCCATGACAGCTACGTACACAGTGCAGGGATTGAGGGGTGCTCTACGTATACAGTGCAGGGATTCAGGGGTGCACCATGTACACAGGGATTCAGGGATGCGCTGAGGGCAGGTATTCAGGGGGTGTGCTACGTACACAGTGCAGGAATTCAGGGGTGCGCTACGTACACAGTGCACGGATTCAGGGGTGCGCTACGTACACAGTGCACGGATTCAGGGGTGCGCTACGTACACAGTGCACGGATTCAGGGGTGCGCTACGTACACAGTGCACGGATTCAGGGGTGCGCTACGTACACAGTGCACGGATTCAGGGGTGCGCTACGTACACAGTGCACGGATTCATGGGGTGCGCTACGTACACAGTGCACGGATTCATGGGGTGCGCTACGTACACAGTGCACGGATTCAGGGGTGCGCTACGTACACAGTGCACGGATTCAGGGGTGCGCTACGTACACAGTGCACGGATTCAGGGGTGCGCTACGTACACAGTGCACGGATTCAGGGGTGCGCTACGTACACAGTGCACGGATTCAGGGGTGCGCTACGTACACAGTGCACGGATTCAGGGGTGCGCTACGTACACAGTGCACGGATTCAGGGGTGCGCTACGTACACAGTGCACGGATTCAGGGGTGCGCTACGTACACAGTGCACGGATTCAGGGGTGCGCTACGTACACAGTGCACGGATTCAGGGGTGCGCTACGTACACAGTGCACGGATTCAGGGGTGCGCTACGTACACAGTGCACGGATTCAGGGGTGCGCTACGTACACAGTGCACGGATTCAGGGGTGCGCTACGTACACAGTGCACGGATTCAGGGGTGCGCTACGTACACAGTGCACGGATTCAGGGGTGCGCTACGTACACAGTGCACGGATTCAGGGGTGCGCTACGTACACAGTGCACGGATTCAGGGGTGCGCTACGTACACAGTGCACGGATTCAGGGGTGCGCTACGTACACAGGGCAGGGATTCAGGGGTGCGCTACGTACACAGGGCAGGGATTCAGGGGTGCGCTACGTACACAGGGCAGGGATTCAGGGGTGCGCTACGTACACAGGGCAGGGATTCAGGGGTGCGCTACGTACAGAGGGCAGGGATTCAGGGGTGCGCTACGTACAGAGGGCAGGGATTCAGGGGTGCGCTACGTACAGAGTGCAGGGATTCAGGGGTGTGCTACGTAAAGAGGGCAGGGATTCAGGGGTGCGCTACGTACAGAGGGCAGAGATTCAAGGGTGCGTTACGTACACAGTGCAGGGATTCAGGGGTGCGCTATGTATTCAGGGATTGATATATATCAGGTTGCAGGTTTTTGCTGCATTTTCTGACAGTGCGCCAAAGATGAAGCATGTACGAATTTTAGTGCGCTTTCAGAAAATGCAGAAAAAACACACAAACTAATAGAAATCAATAGGACTGTGGGTAAAATGCAGTAAAACTGCAGATACACCAGCAATGGGCCAAAACACAGCAAACCAGTGTGAACCCACCTAAAAGCACAAGGGACTGAGCACTACCACAGGCATATGACACAATTACTGCTGCTGTGTACCTTCTATCTGCCTGCTGCTCTTTGCATAATTTCTCAGCCCCACGGCTCCTTCACTCACTGCAGTCAGCACGGACTTCACACAGGAAGAGAGGGGAGGGGGACGGCAGAGCAGACTCGGCCTCTCCCATTTGTGTAGGGGGGACCTGTGCACTGTGACAGTGTAATAACCACAGTGAGCCAACACAGATGCAGCCAGATACCCCTACATTTACACACAGCTTCTCCTGTCCCATAGAAGTTCACAGACAGGAGAAAATCGGGCTTATACGCTGCGCTGCTGTGAGAACAAGAGGTGGAGGCTGGCGTGCCACATGATAAGGCTTGGCGGGCCGGATTCTAGTGCCACCCCTGATTTAGGGGGTTAAGCTGTAACCGTGCATAAACGTCATAAAGACCATTTGTCCCCTTCTTCCCACTTTTACTCTATAGATGGCTTGAAAAATGTCAATAGGGGTAAACGGGAACTTTTGTCAGTGATAAAATGTATGCAGATTACATGATTGTCAATGATTGCTTGTGTTTTGTGTTCTAGGTTGTATGCAGGGTATGATTCCTTACCTTCCTGAGCTGATCCCCCATCTTATTCAGTGCCTTTCTGATAAAAAGGCTCTTGTGCGTTCCATTACTTGCTGGACCCTTAGCCGCTATGCACACTGGGTAGTCGGCCAGCCCCCAGACATGTATTTAAAGCCATTAATGACAGAGCTGCTAAAACGCATTCTTGACAGCAACAAGCGAGTACAAGAAGCTGCTTGCAGGTAGGCTTATGTTTGGTGTTTTTATATCAAATGTTTTTGTTCAGAATTGCAAGAGATTAGGTATCTTATGCCTTACTGGTGTTGGGCTCTATGTACACGGAACGCTTTTACAATTTTTCCTAAATTATTATTATGTGTGACAGAACACCTCCGATTTTCACATTTAGTTAAATGTGAAAATCGGAGCCGTTCTGTCACATTAGCAAGCATGTAAGGTCAGCAGGTTTGCTGAGGCTTTTAAAATTTAACATGTAAACAGTCTGCCAGATTTACATATACTGTATTTAAGCCAATAAGCTCAGTTTTGTGATGAAAATAACTGAATTTAAAACTCTGTTGGGTGTAACAAGATGTCCGCTTGCCCACTAATTACTATCAATACTCTAGTATCACCGGTGTCCTTCACTCTGGTGTCACAGGTGTCACCCCCTCCTCTGGTGTCACAGGTGTCACCCCCTCCTCTGGTGTCACAGGTGTCACCCCCTCCTCTGGTGTCACAGGTGTCAACCCCTCCTCTGGTGTCACAGGTGTCAACCCCTCCTCTGGTGTCACAGGTGTCACCCCCTCCTCTGGTGTCACAGGTGTCACCCCCTCCTCTGGTGTCACCCCCTCCTCTGGTGTCACAGGTGTCACCCCCTCCTCTGGTGTCACAGGTGTCACCCCCTCCTCTGGTGTCACAGGTGTCACCCCCTCCTCTGGTGTCACAGGTGTCACCCCCTCCTCTGGTGACACAGGTGTCACCCCCTCCTCTGGTGACACAGGTGTCACCCCCTCCTCTGGTGACACAGGTGTCACCCCCTCCTCTGGTGACACAGGTGTCACCCCCTCCTCTGGTGACACAGGTGTCACCCCCTCCTCTGGTGACACAGGTGTCACCCCCTCCTCTGGTGTCACCCCCTCCTCTGGTGTCACAGGGGCCCCCCCCCTCCTCTGGTGTCACCCCCTCCTCTGGTGTCACAGGTGTCACCCCCTCCTCTGGTGTCACAGGGGCCCCCCCCTCCTCTGGTGTACAGACAGCCATGCATCTCCTACCGGCAGGTGTAGATCTACTGTCTCCTCTCCACATGTCTGTGGTCCCATCTTGCTCCACCCAGTGTGCTTGCCAGAGCCCAGTGCACAGCGTGACACGCCTCCCCGCACTGACTACAGAAGTCGGCGCGCTGAGCCAGGGAGGCGTGTCACGCTGTGCACTGGGCTCTGGCAAGCACACTGGGTGGAGCAAGATGGCTGCCGCTCCGGAGCTAGGCCGAAGCGGGGGACTTTCCTAGGCCGAGGCTCCGGAGCGCTCCGCGGATCGCGGTGTGTGTGCCGATCCGAGCGGGGTGACCTATTCGGATCACGGATCAGTGACGATCCGTTGCACCCCTAGCGGCCAGCAATCGAGACCCAAAGCTGGAAGCTCCAAGATGTCAGCAGCCAAAGGTGAGTTCTGGGGAGATGGCGCATCACTGGAATGGAGGTGAATAGTTCCGCTTTAAAGTGATTGTAAACAACAAACATGTATTACTTACCTGCTCTGTGCAAGAGTTTTGCACATAGCAGCCCAATCCTCCTTTTCTGGGATGCCCTGGCGGCGCTCCTGGCTCGCTCTCTTCATCGGGTGCCCCCACATAGAGCCATGTTCCATTGGGGCATGCTCCTGAGTCCATTGGCATATACGGCAGGACTTTGCCCTGTCTCCTGCCCCTGTGTCACTGGATTTGATTGACAGCAGTGGGAGCCAATGGCTTTTGTGGCTAATCAATCTATCCAGTGAGGATGGAGACAACGGCTGGAGTCGCTGGGCTCCTGCACATGGAATGGATTGGCTTAGGTAAGGAAAGGGCGGGGGGTCTCTGGGGGCAGCTGCAGCAGAGAAAGTTTTTCACCTAAATGCATAATTTAAGGTGAAAGACCTTGAGGCTTTACAACCCCTTTGTCTCCCAGGATTTAATGCTTGAGCGTTTCAGCTTCAGTTTCTGCATGCTTGTTTTAGGCCTGTGAATCATATACGATTTGAAGTCTAACAGTCAAACTAAATTTTCAGTATGTGAGCGTTCAGCTACTTGATGAAGCAAAAGACGAGTGCTAGATGAAAAGTAGCATCTGATGTTTGTGTATACAAAGCTTATATATACTCTGTGGTATAATTTTTCTGATGTTTAGCTAAATGTCATTTTGTTTTTGTATTCCTTTAGTGCCTTTGCTACTTTAGAAGAGGAAGCTTGTACTGAGCTTGTTCCCTACTTAGCTTACATTCTGGATACATTGGTCTTTGCATTCAGTAAATACCAGCACAAAAACCTTCTCATCCTTTATGATGCTATAGGAACATTAGCGGATTCCGTTGGACATCACCTAAATAAGGAGGTGAGTACATAAAGTTCTTCATGTCAGCTTTTGTACTGGCTGTTAGTTTTTTCGTATACAAAGACATTTAATAAAAACTTTTAAGAATTGGTGGTTTTGAAATATCAAGTTTTATACAGTTGTGCTCAAAAATTGGGAAATTTATATTATAAATGACCGATCATGCCAAAAAACTTTATTTAAGGATAGCAATCACATGAAGCCATTTATTATCACAGTTTTTTTTTAATCCTTTTTAAATCATAATAGAAATCGCCCAAATGACCCTGATAAAATGTTTACATGCACTGGAATGTTTGGCCTCGGTACAGACATAGGTTGCACACACAGGTTAAAATGGCAATTAAAGGTAATTTCCCACATGTGTGGCTTTTTAAATCACAATTAGTGTCTGTGTATAAATAGTCAATGTGTTTGTTTGGCTCTCACATGAATGCACTAAGCAGGCTAGACACTAAGCCAGGGGTCTCAAACTGGTGGCCCTCCAGCTGTTGAGAAACTACAAATCCCATGAGGCATTGCAAGGCTAAAAGTTACAAGCATGACTCCCACAGGCAGAGGCATGATGGGACTTGTAGTTTTGCAACATCTGGAGGGCCGCCAGTTTGAGACCCCTGCACTAAGCCATGAGGCGATATAAAAGAACAGTCAAAAAGACCTGTGTAACAAGGTAATGAAACTTTGCAAAGATGGAAAAGGATATAAAAAGATATCCAACACCCTGAATATGCCAGTCAGTACTGTTTAATCACTTAATAAGAAGTGGAAAATGTGGGGATCTCTTGATACCTAGCCATGATCAGGAAAGAATTACTTTAATGAATTAAAAATAAATAAACTAACCAGTAAAGTTGGCCCAATTTTTTTTGTATAATGTGTAAGATTTTACGCCATGAGAATCGTGATCTTTATTCCAAGCAAAAGATTCACAAAGCGATTACGCCTGTGTAAATGTTGTTAGACAGGAGTAATTTCGATTTACGAGCGTTTTTACGCTTCGAAATCCTCAAACCATGAAAAGACACCTGCCTATTTCGACTTTATTACGTGTTAGTATCAGATCTACGCTGCCTGAAAATTGCGGCCAACTTCCTGTTGTTTTTCACTATGCTAAAGCTTTTGCCTGAATCCACAAAATTTCGCTCTTCAAACGCAATCTCTTACGGCACCTTTAGTCATCTTTTTTTTCCGTTTCACTATAAGCTTTTTGCTGGTCTAATATTACAGCCCATGTTAAGTATGGCCGTCGTTGTCGAATTTCAACCGATTTCTTTTATTATTTTTTAAGTCGTCCGGGAATAATGTTCGTAAACGCCGCTACTCAAACAACGAATGACGTCACGACGTGATTTCGCGCAATGCACGGCGGGAAATTCCTGAACAGAGCATGCGCAGTTCGATCGTCGCGGGGACGCGCTTAATTTAAATGCTTCACGACTCACGTATTTCGATTTACGATACAATAGCGTACGCGCAAAAAAACTACCTGAATTCGGCGTAGAGTCTGGTGATAGACGGCAGCGTAGCGTATTTCGATTACGCAGCGGAAGATTACATCTATGTGAATCTGCCCCTTTGATTCTAATTTTTTTTTTTTTTTTTCAAAAACAATTTTATTGAGATATTTTGAGAGAACATACAGAAATGCATATATGATGTACAGAAGATGGCATAAAATAGAAACTATAATTGGGAACAGTTGACCAGGTACATTATGCAAAAAAAAAAGGGAACATCAGTGTCACATTAAGTAGCATCACAGCCATAGCTTAAACCGTAAACTAAAACATTTGTGGCCCACTAAAGAAATGTAAGGAGATTAACCACCAGCATTGAGGGCAAGGCCCCCCTCCCGTTACCTCTAGGGGAGGTGAAGGTAATTGAATAGGCTGGAGCCCCTATGAGTCGACCTCTCACCCACCCCAACCGGGATCAATCTGTGAGTGGGGGGGGAGACCCGTGGAGCTTGGTGACCAAGGGACGCAGGCGTGGCTCAAATATCGAGAGTACCGAACCCCTTAACGAACGTTGGAAGCCCGACCTATACGATACAAAGGGGCAAGGAGACGTATATCAGTTTCTGAGGTTGTGATAGAACAGTAACAGGACCGCCTAACAGGGAACATTGTGTGCTGAAGCATCTGTGGGTGGGGTATTCCGCCCCAAGGAGTCCCTGTAGTGGATCCAACAGGCCCACGTTTGATAAAACTTGTCGTGCGTGTCGTGGGCTTGGTGTTTAAGTTGCTCCATTTCTTCGATCTTGCCTACTCTGACAATCCTCTAGTGTTGGAGGCAGAACGGTTTTCCAGCGTAGGGGGATGCATTGAGTGGCTGCATTTATAAGGTGCAGGGCGAGAGATTTGGGATCTCGACAGGGAAGTGTGATGTAAGAGATATTGAGCCGGAGTGAAATCCACGGCTAGGGTCGTGATATTGATCAAGCGGTCATTTACCTCTCTCCAAAACGGCTGGAGGCGGGGGCACTCCCACCAGATGTAGATGAGTGTGCCCGTGGCTGAGCCACATCTCCAGCAGTCAGGGGGAACGGCCGGATAAATTCGGTGTAGTTTATCAGGGGTCCTATACCAACGAGTACAGGGAGTGCAGAATTATTAGGCAAGTTGTATTTTTGAGGATTAATTTTATTATTGAACAACAACCATGTTCTCAATGAACCCAAAAAACTCATTAATATCAAAGCTGAATATTTTTGGAAGTAGTTTTTAGTTTGTTTTTAGTTTTAGCTATTTTAGGGGGATATCTGTGTGTGCAGGTGACTATTACTGTGCATAATTATTAGGCAACTTCCTTTCCTTTGGCAAAATGGGTCAAAAGAAGGACTTGACAGGCTCAGAAAAGTCAAAAATAGTGAGATATCTTGCAGAGGGATGCAGCACTCTTAAAATTGCAAAGCTTCTGAAGCGTGATTATCGAACAATCAAGCGTTTCATTCAAAATAGTCAACAGGGTCGCAAGAAGCGTGTGGAAAAACCAAGGCGCAAAATAACTGCCCATGAACGGAGAAAAGTCAAGCGTGCAGCTGCCAAGATGCCACTTGCCACCAGTTTGGCCATATTTCAGAGCTGCAACATCACTGGAGTGCCCAAAAGCACAAGGTGTGCAATACTCAGAGACATGGCCAAGGTAAGAAAGGCTGAAAGACGACCACCACTGAACAAGACACACAAGCTGAAACGTCAAGACTGGGCCAAGAAATATCTCAAGACTGATTTTTCTAAGGTTTTATGGACTGATGAAATGAGAGTGAGTCTTGATGGGCCAGATGGATGGGCCCGTGGCTGGATTGGTAAAGGGCAGAGAGCTCCAGTCCGACTCAGACGCCAGCAAGGTGGAGGTGGAGTACTGGTTTGGGCTGGTATCATCAAAGATGAGCTTGTGGGGCCTTTTCGGGTTGAGGATGGAGTCAAGCTCAACTCCCAGTCCTACTGCCAGTTTCTGGAAGACATCTTCTTCAAGCAGTGGTACAGGAAGAAGTCTGCATCCTTCAAGAAAAACATGATTTTAATGCAGGACAATGCTCCATCACACGCGTCCAAGTACTCCACAGCGTGGCTGGCAAGAAAGGGTATAAAAGAAGAAAAACTAATGACATGGCCTCCTTGTTCACCTGATCTGAACCCCATTGAGAACCTGTGGTCCATCATCAAATGTGAGATTTACAAGGAGTGAAAAGAGTACACCTCTCTGAACAGTGTCTGGGAGGCTGTGGTTGCTGCTGCACGCAATGTTGATGGTGAACAGATCAAAACACTGACAGAATCCATGGATGGCAGGCTTTTAAGTGTCCTTGCAAAGAAAGGTGGCTATATTGGTCACTGATTTGTTTTTGTTTTGTTTTTGAATGTCAGAAATGTATATTTGTGAATGTTGAGATGTTATATTGGTTTCACTGGTAAAAATAAATAATTGAAATGGGTATATATTTGTTTTTTGTTAAGTTGCCTAATAATTATGCACAGTAATAGTACTCACCTACACAGATATCCCCCTAAAATAGCTAAAACTAAAAACAAACTAAAAACTACTTCCAAAAATATTCAGCTTTGATATTAATGAGTTTTTTGGGTTCATTGAGAACATGGTTGTTGTTCAATAATAAAATTAATCCTCAAAAATACAACTTGCCTAATAATTATGCACTCCCTGTACATAGCTTATATCTGTTTTCCTGAGCAGATACGTTAACGGACCCCTTGTGTGTATGTTCCCACACCCGATCCCAATCAATATCCGATAGTCCCTTACCTAGATCACTATCCCAGTGCGTCCGGGCAGTATTACAGGGCTGTGCATGAGACATCAGCATGGCGTATAAAGAGGAAACTAAGTGCCGTTGGGGACCCTGCGAGGTACATAGTTCTAGGGGGGTAAGGAGAAAGTGCCTGATTTGTAGAAATTTGAAAAAAGGCAATGACAGTTGTGGGAGTGCGGCGACCATCTCGGAGTGGGTATAAAGAGTTGCGTTACGGAAGAAGAGACGTGCTCTTATCTGCGGGGGTTGGGAGTCGGTTGGGAGTCGGTCATACTATCAATCAGCCTGATGGCTGCCGGAAAGTCGGGGTTGTGTTGCAACGGGGTCAGGGGGCCCGGTGAGGGAAACGTCCCGTGGGGCCGACACATTGCTCTAAAGGTCTGTAAGGTGGGCCGATCAGGGGGTGTGACAAGCATTCTCTAGGGGTCGCGAGGGTATTAATCCAAGGAAGGTGTGCGATCGAGAAGTCAAGAAAGGCATTTTCTATTGCAACCCAAGCTTTATTGTCTGCATGAATGTGCCAGTCAACCAGTCTTACAAGTAGACATGCCTTGTGATACAAGGCCATGTCTGGAATGCCAAGGCCTCCCTTTTGTTTGGGGAGTAATAGCTTATCCCAGCTCAACCTAGGGGGCCGGCCCATAGGAATTTCCTGCAGATCCCTTTGATGAAGGTAAAAAAGGCTGGCGGCAATTTAATTGGAATCGCTTGCAGGAAGTATAGGATTCGAGGAAGTAAGTTCATTTTAAGTATGGCCGCTCTGCCAAACCAGGAGAAGTGTCCCTGTCGCCACCTGAGTAGGTCCTCTCTAATTGTGTGCATAATGGGCAGGAAATTTGCCATGTATAGATCATTCAGCTTGGCCGTGATCTTAATTCCTAGATATTGAATGTTGTTCTTGTCCCATCGGAAGGGGAAATTGTTCTTGCACTGGGTGACCTCTGCATCGGGAAGGGAGACATTAAGTGCGGATGACTTGTCAAAATTAATTTTAAAATTAGAGATAGTGTTAAATAGGTGGAATTCCTGAAGAAGGTTCGGGATCGTGACTACAGGGTTGGAAAGAAATAGCAGTATATCGTCCGCGTACGCAGCTACTTTGCACTGCTTACCAGGGATATCAATGCCTTGGTTATTGGGGTTATCTCTGAGCTTACGGAGGAGCGGCTCCATTGTGATAATGAAGACTATAGGTGATAGCGGGCATCCCTGCCGGGTGCCGTTTGCAATAGAGAAGGCGTCCGATAGGTGGCCATTGACTCTGATTCTCGCCGTCGGGACAGAATATAAAGCCATAATCATCTGGGTGAAGCGGGGCGGGAGTCCCAAAAGTCTATATATTTCACTTTTCCAGATTTAGACATATATACAACTCAATCATACTGTAAAGATCTACCTCAGGGTTCGACAAACCCTTGGCGCCAGGTCGCAATTTCGACTAGAATTAGCGACCTGTCGCCTGGGGCGGCACAGCTGGGGGGTATCCTGTGTCTCCGTGCCGGCCGGTCTTTGAGGCCGTGGCTTTGCGGCCTTCTTCAGGCCTATGCTTCCTTCTGTGATCTGGCTCCATCTTGTGGTGACCGCTGGTATGAAAAGACAACCAGCAATGCTAATGGAGCTTCCCCTGTCTGTTTTCACTGCCATCTCCATCCCTCTAATTATAACCCCCAAACATTATATACATATTTTTTATTCTAACACCCTAGAGCAGGGGTGGGCAATTATTTTTTCGATGGGGCCACATGAGAAACTAAAAATATTTTGGAGGGCCGGGCCAAAAGGCTAAACTCAATACTGCATAAAATCAATTGTATTTCTTTATAAAAAGCAGTAAATATCATTGTTGGACAACTGGTACGAGTACTTGTTATATAGTTAAACAATGAAAAAGTGAGGTTGCCTTACAAGAAAAAATTGCTTCTTTCAGTTCTCAGAGGCCTTTTCAAAAAGATGCAATATGATTGGTTGCTATGGGCAACTCAGCAACTTTTCCTCTGGACAGGTTTTGATCTCCCCCAATGTTTAAAAGAAAATGTTTTTCAGTTAACTACCCCTTTAAGCAAGATACATCATATTGAACTGTCACTAAACATCACTACTAACAACATTTCACTACTAACAACATTTGTAGTCTTTGGTGTTTTAAGTTCTCTTTTCTTGTTCAGTGAGAGAAATCTAGTCTCTGCTGGGCTTTAACAAGTGCATCGAAGTCTGGTTGAATGTCTGAGGTGGAGATGCGAAGCACAGCTGACAGATGATCATCAGTGAGAGAGGATCTATACCTGGATTTCGTGAACTTCATCATTGAAAATGTTTGCTTACATACGTATGTAGAGCCAAAGAGAACCAACATCTTCTGAGCACGTCTCCTCATGTTTGGAAAGTTCTCCTCCTTGAGAGAAGAGTAGAAATCTAGCAGAGATCTTGACTTAAGATGCTCTGCCAGTACTGCATCAGACTGCAGGTCGATGAGTTACAGTTGAACATCACTGGGTGCATTATCCACACTGCAGGTAAAGGGAGAGGAAATCAGGCACATTTTGTGTTCGATTTGTCTGAGATCTTCAAATCGCCTTGAAAACTCACCATGCAATGCTCCCAACATGGATGAGTACCTGCGGAGGTGATCAGCTGGTGGTGTGACTCAGTGGCGGCTGGTGATAACAATTTTTGGGGGGGGCGCAAATCCCTCCAGGTCCTTACCTGCCCATCCTCTGCTGTCACGGCTCCCAATACCCGAACACACTATACACAGAGCACACAAAACACACAATGCAAATACACAGAACACACAGTACATACCCAGAACATACACAGAACAAATTGTGCATATACGGAACATACCGTGCATACACAGAACACACAGTACATACATAGAACATACTGTGCATACACAGAACATACATATAACATACCGTGCATACACAGAACATACATAGAACATACCGTGCATACACAGAACATACATAGAACATACCGTGCATACACAGAACATACATAGAACATGCCGTGCATACACAGAACATACCATGCAGACACAGTACATACACAGAACATACACAGTACACACACAGTACATACCGTGCAGACACAGAATGCACTGCACAGAATATACACAGAACACACAGTACATACACAGTACATAACATACACAGAACATACAGTGCAGACACAGAACATACACAGAACATACCGTGCAGACACAGAACGCACTGTACAGAACATACACAGAGCACACAGTACATACAATACATACAGAGAACACACAGTACATACAATACATACAGAGAACACACAGTACATACAATACATACAGAGAACACACAGTACATACAATACATACAGAGAACACACAGTACATACAATACATACAGAGAACACACAGTACATACAATACATACAGAGAACACACAGTACATACAATACATACAGAGAACACACAGTACATACAATACATACAGAGAACACACAGTACATACAATACATACAGAGAACACAGCACACTATATACAGAGGGGGAGGGGATCCAGCAGCACTCGCAATAGTTATATTGGAACCTGAGTCAGTGAGGATGAATTATCCTGTAATCTGATGGAGTTGGCAATGTGCTCACCTCCCCCCCCACAGTAACCTCTTCCTCTGCCTGAATGCCCGTTTTTGACATATTTTAAAACAACCTGTTGCTGTAAAACACACCCATCTTCTTATCACAGTGTCCCACACAGTAGCTGCCATGCCATGAGATACTGCATGTAAGACAAGAGAACACACACCGAAGCAGACTGCCTAAAGGGGAGGAGGGGGGGGAGCAGCAGCGTGAGATACAGACTCAATACTCTATGACTGTCAGATATGCTCCTTACTGGAGATTGTTGTAAGGAGATTGTTCCTGTAACTGGGAAATAACGGCACTTACTGTACTCCTTGGTCTGTGGAGCAAAGACACATTCCAATCGCCTTGCCTCATGGAGCCGACATCCTAGTACTGGAACAGAAAGTGAAAGTGACGGCTGCCGGGGAAAGCACCTCCCAAGTCCTACAGAGGGTGCTAATTGGTCAGATAGCTAGACAGCCAGAAGACTGACCCAATGAGAGTGCTGGGGTTATTCCCTGAGCGCCTCTAATACACACAAAACTCTGCGAATGTAGCGTTTCACCTGTAATCGCGGCATTGCAATTGCATGACGCTCCCATACTGCACTGGGGCCAGAGCCCCCGACCCCATTGAATTTAAAGACCTTTTTTCCTTTTTTATTTTTTTATTTTTTTAAAGGGACATTTTTTATTTTTACTTTTATTTTTTTGCCTTTTTAGCTTTGGGGGGCGGCGCCCATGCGCCCTCTATGGACGGGCCGCCACTGGTGTGACTTCTTTCAGGGGTTGCATGTGAGTTATATTGTTGCTTTCCAGTTGTCTTGAAAGAAACTGTAACTTTGTTATGAAAGCCTTCACCAGGCTGTGCATTTCATGAACAAAAAGGCCCTTGCCTTGCAGTTTGGTGTTCAGTTCATTCATCTGTGCAGTCACATCAACAGAAAATGCAAAATCTGCCATCCAGTCCTCATCTGAGAGCTCAGGGAAGTCTTTGCCTTTCTTCTCACAATACTCCCGAATCTCTGCTTTCAGGTCCTAGACTCTTTTTAGCACTTTTCCCAGACTGAGCCATCTGACAGCTGTGTGGTAGCCGATGTCACAATGCTCGGTCTCATGCTCCTCCAATAGTGCGACAAACTGTCTGTGGTTCAATGCTCTTGCCCTGATGAAGTTTACTATTTTAGTAACAACATCAATGACATGGTCAATTTTTAGCACTGATTTGCATAACACATGTTGGTGTAGAATACAATGCAAAAATACCAGTTTCTGATCCATGTCGATTTCAGTCACTTTATCTTGCATACGTTTCAAAAGTCTGACATTTTTTCCGGTGAGATTTGGACATCCGTCCGTTGTGACGCCTGTCAGTCTGTCCCATTTCAGTCCCAGCCTGTCCATGCACTCATTTACCTCCGTGAACAGATCACTCCCTGTCGTCGTTCCTTTCATCGACCGCATTGCTGCCAGCTCCTCCGTAATCTTGAACTCGGGGGTTATCCCGCGGACGAATACAAGTAACTGGGCTGTGTCGCGGACATCACAGCTTTCGTCCAAAGCCAAGGAGAAAAAGTCGAAACGTGCCACTTCACGTTGCAGCTGAAGCTCCAAATTCCCCGCAATGTCCTCGATCCTTCTAGTCACGGTTCGCCTGGACAGCGGGACTTGCTCAAATGCCGATATTAGTGCTGCAGAGTCCACCAAGCACTCTTTGATAAACTCCCCCTCTGAGAACGGCTTACTGTATTTCGCGATTTTTTTGGGATATCACAAAGCTGCTCTGGGTTGCTGCATCCCTGGCTGCGTGAAGTTTTGTAAAACAGTCTTGCTGCTTTTGCAACTTAGCTAGCGAAGCTTCCGAAGTCTGCACCCTTTCTGCGTGAGCCAAGTTTTTATATTTTGCAGCATGTTTTGTTTTGTAATGCCGACTCAAATTGTAGTCCTTTAAAAACGGCGATCTGCTCCCCGCAAACTAAACATGCGGCTTTACCTCTGATTTCGGTAAATAAATACTTAGCAGTCCAATTCTTTTGGAAGACTCTGCATTCAGCATCTACCTTTCTCTTTTTAGCAGACATTTTGAGACCTAGAGTCCTGTTGTGACAAGGATCCAATCACGTGCACCCAGGGCTGCCTATGCAACCAAAAACAAAGTATTAGGTTGGTTGCATAGTTCCCCCATATTTGTAGCATAGTTTCCCTATATTAGGTAGCAGTTCCCCCACATTATCTAGCTGCAGCAGTTCTCACAGATTTGTAGCATAGATTACCCCCAAACACCCCCCCCCCTCCACCAATGTCGTTTTATTTTTTGCTTGCAGGCTGTAAGCTACAAATAAAATGGCACAGGGGGACAGGGGGGGGATTTGGATGCCCCCCCCCCCCCCAAAAAAAAAACTGCTACACACTTACTTATGTACAATTATACCTTGTATGACAGTCAGACAGTTACTTCCCCAGCAGCGGGCCAGCGCTCAGTCATGGCTTACTTACTTTCCTCCTTCACCTGGCTGAGGGCTCTCACAGCACCGCGGCACACACTCCTCTCGCAAGGCCTCATAGGACGCCGGGGACGGCCTCTGGATGACGTCACACCGCCGGGACGTCAGTGCTTGTGTTTAGTACTGAGGGGGAGGAGCATGCTCTGCCTCGGCGCACAGGCACCGCCCGGGCCGCAAGAGGCTCTATTGTTGTGTATAATAGCCGCGGCTCGCGGCTCTGCTGTGTAACTATGTTAGCTGTGGCCCGCGACTCGCGGCCCACGATCAAATGATGCTGAGCAATATCGGGCCTATGAATAATGCAGCTGCCTGCTGCTTGGACAATGCGGATCGATCATGTATTATATAGCGGCCGGACACTGTGAGAGACATTTGGGCCTACATTGTGATGGGGGCCTGGAGCTGCAGCTCCATCAGCCCCATTGTTAATCCGGCCCTGTTGCTAGCGATCTGCCCGGGGGCCGGATTAAAAGGTCCGCCGGGCCGTATACGGCCCGCGGGCCGTAGTTTGCCCAGCTCTGCCCTAGAGAATAAAATTATGGTCGTTGTAATGCTTTGTCGCACTGTATTTGTGTAGCGCTCTAACAAGCACACGTTTTTGGGCAAAAAAACAATTTTTTGAATAAAAAAAATAACACAACAGTAAAGTTAGCCCAATTTTTTTTATATTGAGCGTCCGCTCGTGGAATGGCGACAAACTTTTACCCTTTAAAATCTTCATAGGCGATGTTTAAAAAATTCTACTGGTGCATGTTTTGAGTTACAGGGGAGGTCTAGGGCTAGAATTATTGCTCTCGCTCTACCAATCACGGTGATGCCTCACATGTGTGGTTTGAACACTGCTTTCATATGCGGGCGCAACTCACGTATGCGTTTGCTTCTGCGCACGAGCTCGGCGGGACGGGCGCGTTTCTGGCTCCTAACTTTTTTAGCTGGCTCTTAGATTCCAAGCAAATTTGTCAAGCCCTGATCTACCTCACCCATTCATTTTGTTAATTGATAAATATTAGATTAAAGAAAACTTCCAACACTGTAATTTGTATTGCAGGACTAATCTTGATATTCTAGATTGTCTGAACACTGATAAAACCGTTATACGTATTTGAATCATTACAATTGTATTTGTTTAATACCGTGAAGCAGATTGGATATTGTCTAATTTAATCATTTACTTTTGTCAGGAATATATTCAGATGCTGATGCCTCCACTTATTCAAAAATGGAATGTTTTAAAGGATGAAGACAAGGATCTTTTCCCTTTACTTGAGGTAAGTCCTTCTGAGCGTGATGACATAGGGATTCTTTTAGTTATTTCAGGAATGCCACGTGTAAGGCTGGACTTATTAATTTGTACCTGTTAAGCATTTTATTTTATGTACGTGCCTCAAGCCTTGGACATAAAGGTGAACAGTGATATCTAAAGTGGTTGTATAGTGTTTTTTTTTGTTTGTTTTTTAATAATATATAAATATATATATAATGAAAATGACTAAGGGACTTTCGGGCTGGGTTCACACTGGTGCGCTGTGCAATATTACATGCGATTTGCACCGCAGTGCAAATCACATGCGATGTTTGTGCGATGCAAATGCAGCCATGATTGAATTTGCATCGCATCTGTGCGTCGTGCAGGACCTTTTTTTAGTCCGTACCAGATTGCATGGGTGTGAATGATTCCTGTCCCAATTGACAGTTCGCACTGCGATATGTGAACCGATCTAGGGGTGTCATTTACTTTGTATTGGCACTCCCTGCAGTTCGCATACAGCAGTGTGAACTGCCTGTGAGTCCTATGCGATGCAGGAACCTGTGCTGGATTATGCACGGGTTCTCGCATCGCATATGTGTGAACCGAGCCTTAAAGTGGTTGTTAAGCCACTATGTTTTCTTTATATCATCCCCTCTGTCAGATAAAAAGCTTCCCAGCGATAAGATGACTCCAGGCTCTCAGCTCTTCCCATGTGATGTCTCCAGTGGATGGGGCCGAGATTCCCCTGCTGTCAGCTGGGGAGGAGTAGAGAGACGGTAGTAATGTTAACGCTGGTAGAAATCGTTTTGATTTTTTATTTATTAGAAAAGCATAGACACTAGGACACAGCTTTTTATCTGACAGAGGGGATTATATACAGATCAGTTAGTTTTGAAGCAGTGGGGAGAGGAGCAGATCAGCGATGGTGAGAGATGACAGGTGGGGAGGACGACAGAGTAAGAGCTGCAGATAGCAGTGTATGATGAAGGCACGTGCGCTGACAACGGTGTCAGGGCTCATCAGCCCTGATATATCGGAGTCAGAGTACAGAGGGGAGGGTAGAAACCAGGTATTTCAGGTGATACAGTGGGTCAAAATACACAGCACAAGCACTGTGCTGTATAACATGCTTTAGCCACTTAAGGACCAAGCTTCTTTGTTGTTTACAAGTTAAAAACAAGTTGTTGTTTTTTTTGCTTAAAAATTACTTATGCCTTGTTTCCACTGCACGGAACGGTTCGGGTCAGTAAATTTGGAGCTGTTAGGATGGGACCGGTCTATTCTCGTGAGTGTTTCCACTGCAAATCGGACAGTCGGGGACCATTCAGGTTTTAGAAAAAGTTCCTAGCGCGTCCACCAATCTGTGAGATGTATTTGTAGGTCCGCCCTAATGGAACCGTTTCACTTTCTCTGAACCCACATGAGAAGCAGGACCCTTGCTGGTGCGGTACGGTTCGCTTTTATGGCACACTTTCATAATGGAAACACCCAAAATAGCGAACCGAACCGATCCGCTCAGTGGAAACGAGGCATTAGAGCCCCCAAACATTTAATTTTTTTTCCCTAACACCCTAGAGAATATAATGGCGGTTGTTGCAATACTTTGTCATACCGTATTTGCTCAGCGGTCTTGCACTTTTGTTTTGGAAAAAATACACAACAGTAAAGTTAGCCCAATTTTATTTTATATTGTGAAAGATAATTGTTACACAGAGTAAATTGACATAAAATACATTTTTTATGTATGCATGTTTTGAGTTAGAGGAGGGTCTAGTGCTAGAATTATTGCTCTCTACTGATCTTGGTGATACCTCACATGTGTGGTTTGAACACCTTTTTCATATGCGGCGCTGCACCTATGCGCTCGCTTCTGCACGCGAGCTTGTCGGGACGGGGCGCGTTTAACCACTTAAGGACCGCCGCATGTACATTTACGTCGGCAGAATGGCACCGACAGGCACATCAACGTATATATACGTTGGTGCCTTGGGGGGGATCGGGGGTCCGATCGGACCCCCCCCCCCCCCCCCCCCCCATACATGCGGCGGTCCGCGCGGCTGCAGGAGCGATCCGACAAGAGGGGGCGGCTATTCGTTTTTGTCCGCCCCCTCCGGATCGCTCTCAGCCAATGCGCGCGCTCCCCCTGCAGTGCACTTCCTCCTCCTGTGTAAACACAGGAAGGAGGAAGCGACGTGATCTCTCCCTCGGTGGTTTTTTCAACCACCGCTGAGGAGAGATCACAACACAAGTAAGTTTGCACAACACTACACTGCACCTACACTACACAAAAAACACATTTAACCCCCGCGATCGACCCTCCCCCCTGTCAGTGTGTCACTGAATGCAGTAATCATACATGTATGATTACTGTATTTAGTGTCAGTGTGACGGGCAGTGTAAAAGTCAGTTATTGTTAGGTTCAGGGTAGCCCTGTACCCCCCCCCCCCCCTAATAAAGTTTTAACCCCTTGATCACTGCCCTAGTTAACTCTTTCACTCCCTATTGCCAGCGTCACTAAGCGATCATTTTTCTGATCGCTGTATTAGTGTCGCTGTTCCCGCTAGGTAGCTAACTTTTTTTTTATTGCGATTTTTTTTTTTTTTTTTTACTAAAGACATGTGGCTAAATAAAATTTGGCCTAAATGTTTGACTAAAATTTAGTAGTTTATTTGATTTTTTTTTATAACGAAAAGTAAAAAATATTGATTTTTTTTTTCAAAAATGTCGCTCTATTTTTGTATATAGCGCAAAAAATAAAAATCGCAGAGGCGATCAAATACCACCAAAAGAAAGCTCTATTTATGGGAAGAAAAGGATGCGAATTTTGTTTGGGAGCCACGTCGCACGGCCGCGCAATTGTCTGTTAAAGCGACGCAGTGCCGAATCGCAAAAACCCCTTTGGTCATTTGGCAGCATATTGGTCCGGGTCTTAAGTGATTAAAAAAAAAAAAATCAATCTTATTTGACCTTTTCAATTGTTTTCTTTTTTACACTGTTCTTTTAAAAAAAAAAATGGTGTCACTTTTATTCCTATTACAAGGAATGTAAACATCCCTTGTAATAGAAAAAGCATTATGGGTCCTCTTAAATATGAAATCTAGGCTCAAAAAGACTATTTGGACTAAAATGCAATAAAAAGTCAGTTGAAAAAAATGGCCCTTTGAGAAGTATGGGTGGAAGTGAAGTTTTGACGCCGCTTCCGTCCTGCTATGGTTTGGAGACGGGTGGGGGCCATCTTTCCCCTCACTTGTATCCATGCCCAGGGAGGAAAAGGACCCAATCGCCTCCGCTATTGATGGCTCCGATAAGCGGCTGAGGGCACAGGAGAGCGGCGGGAGGGGGGGCCCTCTCCCGCCGCTGATAACGGTGATCTTGCGGCGAATCCGCCGCAGGGACCACCATTATCGGAAACCAGACAGCCGGCTGAAGACGAGGTTCCTGAGGTTATGGCAGCTAGCTGCTGCCATTAGATATATCGCTCTTCAAAGTGCCAATGTATATAGTCGTGCATCGGTCCGGAAGTGGTTAATGGAACAGGAATCTTTATTTCTCTTTCGTTCATGGACTGACACAGCCTTAATCTTGACAAAGTGGGTATTCGCCTTCCTTTAGACTAGGCAGAAAGTGTTAACTTCAAAGCTGAACAGCCCTGCCTACTGGCTATATCCCCTCAGCCTGCACCAAGCAGCTCCGTTTTTTTTCTGCCTAGTTAAGGAGAAGACATGGCTCCCTTCGGGCCCATAGGCCTGGAGGCTTTATTTTGAATTTACTTTGGATTTTTGGTTTTATTTTTTCCTGCAATCTTCGATCAACTGCCGACTGGGCGACAGGCTGGATCTCAGATCCTTGTAGTCCCCCCCAGTTTCGGCCATCGAGCATGTGCCGACCATAGTTAAGCACTGGGTTGTCCACGACAGGCCCGTCACTCTACGAGTGGCCAGTGAGCTATACACTCAAGGGCATGCATATGGCCAACAGTCGCCTCCATTACCATGCGGGAGATGGTCTGTCTAGGATGCTTCCAGCACAATCCTCAGGAAGGGTAAGTAGTAATCCCCTGCTTCGGCAGGAAGACAGAGCTGGGCATCCCTGGAGAGGTGAGTAAAGGGCTCAATCCCTCCCTTCTCCCCTCCCTCCCATCCCTCCTCCCTAGGCTCTCTGAGCTAGCCGCTGGGGCTTGGGGTTCCCCTGGGGAGCTTCACTTGGGGAACCATAAGTTACGCACTTAATCAGTGTATAAGCTGCATAAGAGATTCTGCTTACCTGTGTGTCCTGCTCCATACTGTCGGCGACCAATTTTACTGTGATCCATGCTGTATTGCTTTAGTTGCACTGGCGACCACTTTTTCTGTAGATCCCGCACTCTTTAATGCTGGCGGCCATGCTATTGTGGCCCACGGGCTGTTGGCCTCTAGTGTCAGATCGGCGGCCATTTTACCATCGATCAGACCATTTAAAAAACGGCCAGACGAATAGATACATGCTGCTGACCGATCAGCCTGAAAAAACTGACAAAAGAGCAGCCCCACAAGCAGCCTTCGATCGTAGCTTTGATCGACACACACTCTGCTAGAGGAAGCAGCTCTGCTAGCAAACCATCTTACCACTGTTCCTGGGCGGTGAGTCCTCTGGGGGGAACCCGTTTCTACTGCAGCTAGGAGGGTGGGTTACTTGCTTGGGAGTCCCTGTGTCAGGTGTGTGGACAGCATGGCATCTGAAGCAGATGTTCTCCCCCCCCCCCCCCCCCCCCCCGAGACACCTGAGCTTGCAATTGATGACCCTGCACCCGATGTATCTGTGGACGCTATGTCGGCACTCTAGATGCCTTTGTTGCCAAGGTGGAAGCAGCGCGTGGGAGAACGAGGGCTAGAAAGCGCCCCCTTCCCTGCCATCTTCTGGGGACAACTCGGATGCGCTCATGGCCCTGGCTCTGAGGTATCTGAGGATGCAGACCAAGATCGCCCAGACAGTGAGGACGACTTCAAACCCAGGTCAGTTTGCCATAGGGCCCTAGTAAGTGAACTTATCACTGCAGTGCAAGATACTCAAAAGATAGAGGGGTCTGCAGAAGCAGCAGACGCGTCGGTCCCCTTTGGGTTCCGTAAGGCAACCCGCACTGCTAAAGTGTTTCCTTGTGTGTTTTATTTAGACAAACTTTTATACAAGGAGTGGGATAAACCACAGAAGATTTTCTCAGTCCCTAAAAATCTGGCAGTGCGCTACCCTCTTAAAGAGAGTTTCTTGAAAAAATGGTCCTCGCCCACGATAGTGGACCTTCCTGTGACCAGATTAAACAAGTTAACCACCATACTGGTGGAGGGGGCTCCCGCCTTCAAAGACCCTGCGGAGAAGAAGGCTGAGGTGATCACCCGCAACCTGTACACGGTAGTGGGTTCGGCGGGTACGTCCAACCATAGTTGGGGGGCCTGGTGTCTCAGACACTCACGGAATGGGCAAAGATGCTGCTCAATGGATTACAAGCACGTTAGGCTTCCGCGAACTAGGTAGTCCTAGCTGACCAACTAGTACAAGGCCTAAATTTTGGTTGCGAATCAGCCTTGGACACTATTCCTCTGCTGGCCAGGGCTTTAAGTCAGTCGGTGGTGTTACGCCGTCTACCTTGGTTAAAGATTTGGTCCGCCGACCAATCTTCCAAGAAGGCCCAGATAGACTTGCCCTTTAAGGGTGACAGACTTTTTGGAGCCTCCCTGGATGACATAATTAAAGATACCACAGGAGGCAAGAGCAAACTGCTCCCACAATCCAAAAAGGAGAAGGAGCCACGCCGCAGGCAAGGTCCCTTCTTCAACGCACACAAGCGTCGGTGTGGCAGGTAAAATACCTCAGGCCGATAAAGCGCCTGCTCAGGGACAGAGACGTCCTTGGTTTTCCGAACCCCCAGATAAAGCTACGTCCGCCTAAAGGTTTGCCCCCACCCATCTCACGGGTGGGGGAACGTCTTTGCGAATTCGCAATCCGGTGGACATCTCAGGTTCTGGACCAGTAAGCTTGCGAAGTAGTGTCTTCAGGGTACAAGATGGTTTCTCTCTTGTCCACCCAACAGAATTTTGCCCTCCAACTTCCAGCTATAGGTGGCTCATCGGGAAGCCCTATTTGGGGCAGTTCAAGACCTGCTGAAATGCGGAGTAGTTATTCCTGTCCCAGTACAGGAACGGTTTCAGGGGTTTTACTTCTATCGGTTCATAGTACCAAAAAAGGAGGGCGTTCACCCAATTCTGGACCTCAAGGCCCTCAATTGCTTTGTGAAGGTACAAAGATTCTGGATGGAATCGATTTTCTCTGTCGTCACTGCCCTTCAGCCGGGGGACTTTCTGACATCCTTGGACATCAGGGATGCCTATTTACATGTCCCCATATGCACAAAGCATCAGAGCATAACTCCAGATGGATGTGCTGTACCATTCCACAGTGACCTCCTTTCAATGGGTGTATGACAGGATTAGAATCTTCTTTCATCACAGGGGGGGGGGGGGGGGTGATAAAAAAAACAAGTGATTAAGCCACAGTTTTACTGCCCCCCTTCCAAGCGCTTTTCATAAGTGTTCAGTTGCTGCATGCTGCTTCCAGGAACAGTGTAAATCTACAAAGGTTTGTTCAGGCACTTCATGTACACAGTACCAGCTATGAACCCTGGGTTTGTAGCTGGTACTGTGTACATGAAGTGCCTGAACAAACCTTTGTAGGTTTACACTGTTCCTGGAAGCAGCATGCAGCAACTGAACACTTATGAAAAGCGTGTGAAAGTTTTATTTCCCCAGGAGGGAGGCAGATCCTTGCTCCCTAAACGCTGAGCACCTCCATGCTCTATCTAGGCTTCAACTTCACCCAAGTTCAGACCTTACTTTTGACACAAGGCTTGGCCCACTAAGGCTACCTCTTAAAGGCAGTTGTGCTACCAGTACAACCACTGGAGAGGTTCAAGAGATTCCACTCAAACTTGTTCACTGTGCCAAAAAGCAACCGATTTAAAATCCCCCAATGAATTCCTGCACATTCCAATATTTCGTTTGTAATATGCAAGGTCATGAATTGCCCTTCTAGACAAGAACATATGGCATCAGTGGACATTCAAGTTGCTTACTTACAAAGTTAATTTACCCATCTGATCAGTGCTTTCTATGTTTTGCACTGGCAATGACCACTTCCAGTTTGTTGCATTGTATTTTGGACTTCTTCCCCCAGGGTGTTCACAAGAATCTTGGCACTTTTTTTGCTTACTCGACAAGGCAAATGTGACATGCTAACTAGATGATCAGAAGAAAAAGTTCTCTAAGGGCTCAAGAAATTCCACAGCGAGTTCTGGGCCTAATGATGTGCCTTTGAGGCAGTATCTTTCACCCAATTCCATTCAAGTATTCTCTAACTAAATGTATCAACATGGAAATGGCAGGCTTTCTTTAGATCTCCCCATGCTTCTAACAGCCCAAGAAAGTCCTTTTCCTGGTTGATCACTAGTGCAGTTCTGAACAGTAGGAAAATCTTTCTTTCCTCAGACAAAATAGGGTAAGAGAGGAAGACAGCAGGGTTGCCAACTTTCAGTAAATTTACAGTTTGTAAAATCCGTAATTTTTGCATCTGTCCATTAATGTCCATGGACAGATGCAAAAATTACGGATTTTACAAACTGTTTGTAAATTTACTGACGGTTGCCAACCCTGGAAGGCGGTAACTTTTCTGGCACAAAATTGGCCCTGAGCAACCTGTTACACAGACTTACTCAGACTTCTTACAGAAGACCCTTGGCCTCTTCCCAATAGGCCTGATCTGTTATCCCAAGGCCCTCCTAGTTAACCCAGTTGTAAAAGAATAGCGGGGTTTGATTTTTTTTTTTTTTTTCTTGCCTTGCTTAAAGCCACTTTCAGTAATATTACCTTTTTAGGGATAAGTGGGTTACCCAAGATAAGGGTACAAAGGCTTATATTGTACCAACCATGAAGTTATTGAAATTTTATGGGATAAAAAGTTATACGATACCTACTGCAAGTTCATATTTGAATGAAGAATTCACCAGGCTCATGAATAATAATGGATTTAAATGTTTCTGCTTTTTGTATAAAATGTAAGGTACCAGTACCATCTAGCGGAGATCAATCTCCATCTGAAGCTCATCTCTGCTGCTATCTTATTTCATATGATAAAAAAATAAATCAAGCCAGCCAACGTAATCTTGGGCTGAGTGCACTAAAGTCTCGAGACAACTGACTGATGCCAACATGCAAACACCAAGGTGATGTCCAACGAATTTCAACATAAGAAGCGGTCTCAAAACAGCCTCTTTCATTGTGAAGGGAACCCCTCTGTTCTGGTGGAGCCAGACTGAAGCCATGATATAGGAGACACCCCAGCACGTGGAGTCCCCAATGAATTCCTGAAGAGAATAATGGTCACACCAGGGACAACCTGGTCCATTAAACAAAATGATGGAAAGACTTTACAGGAAAGGCCCACAATTCAGAAACACACCTCAAAAGATGTTATATCTGCAAGAGAATATCCCTGATGGGTTCAAAGTGCAAGTTAAAAAGAACCAAATTAAGGTCTGAGGGAGGCAGTTGGTGCTGTAAAGGGGACCTGACTTGACACAATAGATAAAACTTAAGGGTATGCAAAGCCAAAAGGCCTTTGAAAAAGGATGCAAAATGAAGATGCCTGTCCTTTCAGGATGTCGAGCCATAGTCTGGTAAAGACCTGTTTGTAAGAAGGCAGGAATGTGACGCAAAGAGGAATCTCTAGGATGCACTAGGTGATTCTAGAATTCCAGGTATGATAATAAATCTTCCCGAGATTCACTTTGTTTTGCCTAAAGGCAAACTAAAAGGGTTCTTCTGTATCATAATCCATAATTGCAAGGTGGATTTGCCAGGTGTTTTCTCTGACCTGTTTTCTCCAACCTCCCTTACGAAGCGATATTAAACCAAAAACGTAATACATACCAATCATTAGATATGGTGGCTGCATTAGTTTTTATTAGGCTTTTTCCCTGTTGTTTTCTGGTGATCTGGTCAGTAAAATACTCCCTGTATTAGAATACCCCTCTGGATGAAGGAGCACAGGGGGCACCTTTAGACAGGGTTGAGGAGTGTTAAATGTACTAGTAGATTTAGATACAATAACAAATCAAAGCCAAACTCCAGCTCACACTGCAGTTACACATATGGTTACAGCAACAGTTTGTCAGTGGTATATGGTTGGTCTCATCCCTGTAATTGCTACAGGCAGCAAGCTTGTTCTTTTCAAAAACAGACTTACTGGCCGGATCACCAGGTGAAAATAAAGGAAAGAAAGCCTTGAAGAACAAATGCAGCCAACACATCTAAGAATTGGTAAGCTCCAATATGATGTTTGCTTTTGGGTTTAATACCACTTTTAAGGCTCATTCTACCAGATCTGTTGGCATGCCTTGGGCGTTTCAAAATCAAACTTTTGTTGCTTGCCGGTCGGTCCCTCATTGCTTGCTACAAAACACACATGGTGGAAAGGGGTTATATGAGGAAGTGTTAAAAGATTTTAAGAGGCTTTGCCAGTGTCTAATTACTCAAAGTTGCAGCATGTAACCCATATATTATGATTTGAAGACCTGTACTGTACTCGATATAAAGGATTTTACCTGTATGTAAAATGCACAATTTAAAAAAAAATCGGCGTGTTCTGAAAAGCAAAAGAACCATTATCAAATTCTTATTTAAACATTTCCTTCCAGGTGAGTTCATCTAAACTACTATATATTTCTTTCTGAATTCTCTAAATATGGAGCATTGTAGTCCTGTCTACAGACCTGTGATTCTTAAAGTGGATGTAAACCCGATTTATTTTTATTTTTTTGCTGTCACAATGTAGAGTAAAATATTTCCTATCATCTGTGCCCAGTCTTGCCACAAATGGTTAATCCAGCTCTGAGCAATCCTCTTTTATTGTTCAGTGAGATAAATGGACTAACGGAGAAAAACCTTGGTCCATTCCACCCCCTTGCTGTGAATGACAGGTTATTTACATATCTCATGCAGTAGCCCAGAGTTTCCCAACTCCAGTCCTCAAGGCACACCAACATGTCATGTTTTCAGGATTTCCATTATTTTGCACAGGTGATTCGATCAGTTTCACTGCCTTAGTAATTACCACAGCTGTTTCAATTGAGGGAAATCCTGAAAAAATGACCTGCTGGTGTGCCTTGAGGACTGGAGTTGGGAAACACTGCACTAGCCTGGAGACAGGCATTATTTTTTAAGTCATGTGGTTTATTTTCTGGATTTTTACTGGATGTTGGTGATCATAGCAGAATTCAGTGTAAGTAATACACAAGAGAAAATGCATGTTGACAAGGAGAGGTGGGCGGGGAGTCTACTGACATCACCACTCCACCCACCAAGCTCCAGACATCACGACTCCACCCACCAAGCTCCAGACAACAGATCCACCCACAGAATCTGCAGTTTTTCAGTTCCTATAACAGAGGGGGGACATTTGACAGGTAAGGATACATGCAGGAGACATCTATATCGTTATAGATCAGCACTATGGCAGTAGTTTAGAAAGGATGAGAGTGGGTTTACATCCACTTTAACCTGTTCCCGCCAGCTATATGCATATATGTGGCCTCTGCGCAGGTGGGCTTTAACGCTAAACTGACACGTACTGGACCCAAGGTGGGGTTTCCTCTGACAGGGTTAATCATGGATATTTCAGAAGTAAGCAATGAATCAAATCCTAGGTGTGCCAAAAGAGAATAATACAAAAAACAGAGAGGATATAGTGATTTAATTTCCCCACTGTTAATGTGTATACTGTTTTTTAAATCTGCACAATTGTAGGGTGCCCCTATTTAACCACTTAAACCCTCAAAGACCAGAGCACTTTTTGCGATTCGGCATTGCTTCGCTTTAACTGACAATTGTGCGGTCGTGTGACATGGCTCCCAAACAAAATTGGCGTCCCTTTTTTACCACAAATAGAGCTTTCAAAGGTGGTATTTGATCACCCCTGCGGTTTTTAGTTTTTGCGCTTTAAACAAAAAGAGCGACAATTTTGAAAAAAAAAATTTACTTTTTGCTATAATAAATATCCCCCAAAAATAAATATATATATAACAATTTTTTTCCTCAGTTTAGGCCGATACGTATTCTTCTACATATTTTTCGTAAAAAAAAATCGCAATAAACGTTTGATTGGTTCGCACAAAAGTTATAGCGTTTACAAAATAGGGGGTAGTTTTATGGCATTTTTATTATTTTTTTTTACTAGTAATGGCGGCGATCAGCGTTTTTTTTTCGGTACTGCGACATTATGGCGGGCACTTTTGACACATTTTTGGGACCATTGGCATTTTTGTAGCGATCAGTGCTATTTAAATGCATTGGATTACTATAAAAATGCCACTGGGAGGGAAGGGGTTAACACTAGGGGCGGGGAAGGGTTTAAGTATGTTCCCTGGGTGTGTTCTAACTGTAGGGGGGTGGACTCACTAGGGGAAATGACTGTTCGCTGTTCATACATTGTATGAACAGACGGTCAGGCATTTCTCCCCTGACAGGACCGTTTACATACATACATACTGTTTACATACACAGCTCCCGGTCCTCGCTCTGTAACGAGCAATCGCGGGTGCTCGGCTGCCATCTCGCATGGGTGTCAGGGACGAGCAGGGGGCGCACGTGCCCCTAGTGGCCGATTCGAGAGCAGACGTGGCTCTCGCGCAGGGGATCCGACCTGCTGCCGTAGAACTGCGGCGGCTGGTCGGCAAGTAGTTAACATTTGTCTACAAATTCTACAAAGAAATAGTCTTGTCAAAAACAACTTATACCTGTATAATTTGTTTTAGTCTGAACATTTTTTTGCCATTTGGGGATCATATTAACCACCTAAGGACCGCCTCCTGCACATATATGTCGGCAGAATGGCACGGCTGGGCACATCCACGTATATTTACGTTGGTACTAGTACCCAGCCGTGGGTCACGGGCGCGCGCCCGTGACCCGGTCCGAAGCTCCGGGACTGCGGGACTCGCGGACCCGATCGCCGGTGGAGTGCGGTGGTCGGTTCCCGGAGCTGAAGAACGGGGAGAGCCGTGTGTGAACATGGCTCCCCCGTGCTTCATCGATCGCGTCATCCCTTTTATAGGGGGGACACGATCGATGACGTCACACCTACAGCCACACCCCCCTACAGTTGTAAACACACACAGGGAACACATAACCCCTACACCGCCCCCTTGTGGTTAACTCCCAAACTGCAACTGTCATTTTCACAATAAACAATGCAATTTAAATGCATTTTTTGCTGTGAAAATGACAATTGTCCCAAAAATTGTCCGAAGTGTCCGCCATAATGTCGCAGTCACAAAAAAATTGCTGATCGCCGCCATTAGTAATAAAAAAAAAAAAAATAATAAAAATGCAATAAAACTATCCCTTATTTTGTAAACGCTATACATTTTGCGAAAACCAACCGATAAACGCTTATAAATAAATGCAGAGGTGATCAAATACCACCAAAAGAAAGCTCTATTTGTGGGGGAAAAAGGACGCCAATTTTTTTTGGGAGCCACGTCGCACGACCGCGCAATTGTCCGTTAAAACGACGCAGTGCCGAATCGCAAAAAGGGGCAAGGTCCTTTAGCAGCATTTTGGTCTGGGTCTTAAGTGGTTAAGACACAATGTAAAACGAAAAAAAAGTAGACCACTACATTTTTACAAAAAATATTTAACCACTTGCGGACCGCCCACCGTCGTGGCTGCTGCCACAACCGAGATATCCATCTCTTCAGTGGGCGGTCGGTCAAACGATAACGGCGGTCTCCGGCTGATTCGCCGGTAGCGGCGGAGGCGATCGGTTCCTCTCCCGTGCGCAGTGGGGATGCGAGTGAGGAAAAAATTTCCCTCATCCGTCCCCGTAGCTCTGCTGGGCGGAAGTGATGTCAAAACGTCAGTCCCACCCAGCATCTTAAAGAGATTTTTTTTTTTTTTTTAAGTCATTTGAAAAATTACATTTTAAATTTTTTTTTTTTTTTGCATTTAAGCCTAAATATGAGATCTGAGGTCTTTTTGACCCCAGATCTCATATTTAAGAGGACCTGTCATGCTTTTTTCTATTACAAGGGATGTTTACATTCCTTGTAATAGGAATAAAAGTGGTAATTTTTTTAATTTTTTTTATTTTAGTGTTAATAATTGGTAAAATAAATACGAAAACAAAACATTTTTTTTTTAAATCGCCCAGTCCCGTCGAGCTCGCGCGCAGAAGCGAACGCATATGAAAACGGTGTTCAGACCACACAAGTGAGGTATCACCGCGATCGTTGGAGCAAGAGCAATAATTCTAGCCCTCCTCTGTAACTCCAAAAATGCAACCTGTAGAATTTTTTTAACGTCGCCTATCGAGATTTTTAAGGGTAAAAGTTTGACGCCATGCCACGAGCGGGCGAAATTTTTAAGTGTGACATGTTGGGTATCATTTTACTCGGCGTAACATTATCTTTCACAATATGTAAAAAAAATTGGGCCAAATTTATTGTTGTCTTATTTTTTAATTTAAAAAAGTGAATTTTTTCCAAAAGTGCGCTTGTGGGACCGCTGCGCAAATACGGTGTGACAAAAAGTAGTGAAATGACTGCCATTTTATTCTCTAGGGTGTTGGAAAAAAATATATAATGTTTAGGGGTTTTAAGTAATTTTATAGCAAAAAATTATATTTTAGTCTCGTAAACACCGAATCTGAAAAACAGGCTCGGGGCTTAAGTGGTTAACTTTGTGTTTTGGGACTACAAAACCCACAATGCAGAGATCTGAGTATACATATCAAGGAAACTCAAAACACAATAAGCGTTATCAGAATTCCAGACCGCAAATGCTGTTGCACATGTTCCATCATGCCAATACTGAATAAGGTCATTACAAGCACATGAGACCCTCCCCTGGAATCGTGCACTGAAGGTCACCTTGTGTTTAGTTAGTTAACACTTCCTGCTCTGTTGGGTTAACTTTGCCACTTCAAGGCACCTTAGCCACCATTTTTTTTTCAGGTGAGAACTCTTATGCTCCATTCACACCTAAACATATCGATTTACTGGTATTTTTTATAAAGCTTTTTTGCAGCTTTTTTTTTTTTTTAAAGCGTTTTACAGCTTTAGGTGTTTTTGTTTAGCCAATAGAAATAATAGTAAAAATATATTGCGCTAACTAAAGTTAAATGGATGAATAGAATCTGGCAGCCAACACAACAAAATGGAAATTTTGTGAAAGTAAATAGGTATAAAGTGTAGCGCCAATAGGGGGCCCTAATCAAAAGGACTCTCCTGTAGGTTCAGTGATTAAACACAACAAAACCTAAATGTGAATCTACAAGTGAAATGACCTACGTCTACAATCAAGCAGATGAGATCTTAATAGGGGGCCCTAATCAAAGGGACTCTCCTGTAGGTTCAGTGATTAAACTCAACAAGACCCAAATGTGAATCTTCAAGTGAAATGACCTACGTCTACAATCAAGCAGATGAGATCTTAAGAGGGAAGGGGCTATTCAAACCACTCCCCCTTTTTTGTGATCACTAATTGAAATAAAATATATAACAAAAAGTAATAAGTGTGCATATGCACTAAATGGGTGTATAAACCCGTTAAGAAAACACACAAAGTGAAAAATACCGGTGTGCTCACTCGCAGTATAGAACCCAATGAATCTGTATAGATGTTTCAAACCTATTGAGAAGGGCACTATAAAAGGTCCGTGACCGTGCAATCAATAACAATAAATCAAAAGGTGACCGTGCAATCAATAACAATAAAATGGTAAATCATGAAGTGAAAACATATATATCCTAATGTCCACTGTGATTGAGTAGAAGCAATCAATCAAATGAATATCAGTCCATACACCCAGACGGTGTAACGAATGTATTCTTCTTCTGAGATGCTTAAATGGGGTAGAAGATCCAAGATACAATCCCCAAACAGAAAAGATATAAATAGGTACCCTTACCGGATCAGGTGGACCCTCAACTCACCATACGGTGGGGGGTCTTCAGGGCTTGTAAAGGCCGATTGCCTAATCATGTATCCAGACAGTGGTGCCAGGTGGAGATGATATCCGGAGAACCAAAGGGTGGCTTTTGATGTTATAATAACTCTGTGATGGTATACATTCACTCCCAGGCATAGGAGGGGAGAAGAAAAGCGACTTCTCCTAGTGTAAAACCACCAATTTAATAAAATAAAATTCCACTACATCACACATGTGACAGGGATCACTTAAAACATAAAATGTAAAACCACACGTGAAAAGAAAAAAAACCTGTATCTAATAGCAACAACTCTCCCCCTTGATGGGTGGACAGAGGTATTCCCAAAGGGGAAACAAAAATGCAGTAAAGACTTGGCAAGTCAGTGACCGGACCGGTTTCGTCTCATATAGACTTCAACTGGGGTATCTTTTACTTTCAATAATAATTGTAAACATGACATAGAAAGGAGTCTCCTTAACTGGGGCACAGACAGCAATAAGAACCGACAAGTGTTTTAATCCCTCTGCACTCTATCCAAAAAAAAAAGATGCTTTAGATGTTGGTCTTTTTTGGGTGCATTGCACACAGTCCCTGTTTTAGGGTGGCTTTTTTCTCTTGCGGTGTCCTGTGGAGCCACCCTTGCATGCAGGGACTGGTTATGTCTCGTTACACTCTACATCAGCAGAAACAGACCGGCACTGACAATTTAAAATAATAGTTTACTAGGGAAGGTTTATTTTATTGTGCAAAATGTGTTTATATATAATATATATATATATACCACAATATGTTGGGAAAGTTGTGACTTATAAATCTGTTCACCTGAAATAAAGACATAAAGCTGTTGATATACTCAATACTATATGCTCCTACACAAAAGGTAATCTTGTGTGTATTTTTTTTATTATGTTTCAGTGCCTATCTTCCGTTGCTACTGCACTTCAGTCCGGTTTCTTACCATACTGTGAACCTGTATACCAGCGTTGTGTAAACTTGGTACAAAAGACTCTTCAGCAAGCAATGGTAATGTTTGTTTAACATAAGTCTGCACAATAGTATGGTAAAAGGCTGTCAGTCTTTGTTTTACTTTTAGCTCTTTTCATATCTGCTTCATAAATGTTTTTCAGCTTGCAATTAGAATTAGAAAGGCCAGGGGAAAAAAAAATGTAGACAAGACCCTTTACTTGCATTTAAAAACAATGGTGCAGTTTGGGCATATGTTTGACATGGTGTTTTCTTGCGAGCATTGTGAGATACCCTTCACTATTTATGCTACAACTTATAAGACATTTTAGACAGTGGTGTACACATACAGTTGTCTGAAATCTTACAAAGTGATATATCCAACCATATAGCAACAGTTTGGTGAAGGCTGTGTTCTATTGCAGCATAATGGTCCCCTTAAACGCAGGTGCCCTGCCCTTGACCTCCACCCTACTGAACAACTTTGTAATGACTGGCATGCTGATTGCAAACCGGGTCTTTTCATCCAACATCAGTATCTGACAATGTTTTTCTATTTTTTGGAATGGCCACAAATTCACACAGACATACTCCCAAAATCTTAATGACAAGAGTGGAGACGGTTAACGATGCAAAGTGGAGCAGAAATAACTTTTATTGCTCATGGTTTTGTCATGTCCAAAAGACTGATATATATGTGATAAGGTGTTCACAAGCATTTGGCAATATAGTATGTATATAGATGAAAATATAAATCAAAATTGTAATGCGTCACGTTCCACTATGTGTGATATAGATTGTAACTGTCTCTTTGCACAGTTATGTTGACAGAATTTCTTAAGGGTCCTTTCACACGTGCGGACCGTTTTTTAGGTCCGTTTTTTTCATCAGTTGATCAGTTTTTTCGTCCGTTTTTTATCAGTTTTTCGTCCGTTTTTCGTCCGTTTTTCATCCGTTTTTCATCCGTTTTTCCATCCGTTTTTCCATCCGTTTTTTCATCCGTTTTTTTTTTTGTTTTTTTTTTTTAGAACTTTTTTTTTATTACATATTTTGATGAAAAACGGATGTTAGCGGATCGCATGTTAAACGGATCGTCCGCTAACATCCGTTTTTCGTCCGTTCCGTTTTTTTGACGGAAGAAAAATAGGGTTTTCTTCCGTTCAAAAAAACGGAGCTTAACGGAGACGGATGCAAACGGACGTTAGCGGATGCTCATCCGCTAACGTCCGCTATCCCATAGGGATGCATTGCGGTCCGTTTTTCATCCGTAAAAAAACGGACGAACGGTCCGCACGTGTGAAAGGGCCCTAAAGTGGAAGTAAACCCTCCTTTACTTTTCAGCCAAGGAAGTTGCCATCTTGGCCTTAATTGTCAATTGCCATGATTCTGCACTTATGACCAGTTATGACACCAGCCATGGGATGGTTTGACAGTTTGGTTGAGAACATTTAGGCATGTGCTAGAAATGTAACTGTTTTTGTAACTTATATCTATGAGTTTACTTCTACTTTTAGTGTACATTTTTAATACTTCAGAAACCGCAATATCTTAATGCACAGTGGCTAAGTGGTTAGCACTTCCGCCTAGCAGCACTAGGGCTATCCGTTTAAATCCCTGTCACGGCACTACCTGCCTGGAGTTTGCATGTTCCCCCTGTACCTAGTCTATGTATGAATGTGAGCTAGGGATCTTCGTTTGTAAGCTTCTTGGGGGCAGGGACTGACCTGAATGTACAATATATATGTAATGTGCTTCCAAACATACCAACGCTATATATGTACCTGTTATAATAAAAAAAAGAAAATAACAATGATTATTTTAACCTCTATAGAAAGTAGTGACTTTTTATTCAATTTTAGATGCACAATGCACAGCCAGACCAGTACGAGTCTCCAGATAAAGATTTTATGATTGTGGCCCTAGATCTACTGAGTGGGCTGGCTGAAGGGCTTGGTGGTAACATTGAACAGCTTGTGGCTCGGAGCAACATCCTGACTCTAATGTACCAGTGTATGCAGGTAAGAGATCTGACTGACAGAACAGTAGAACATTTGACCATCAATTGGTAAATATTAAGCCATTTTGTATTGCAGCCTCTTAACCTCCATGTAAACTTTGTTTCCCTAGGATAAGATGCCAGAGGTGAGGCAAAGTTCTTTTGCATTATTGGGAGACCTTACCAAGGCATGCTTTCAACATGTCAAATCATGCATTGGTACGTATACTACTATGCTTCCCTATGCCACTTAAAGCCACTCTGTCACAAAAAATTTGGCTGGGGTGACACCCACCTATTCTATTAAAGTGGGGTTACACTTGCCAGTCATGCACTCATACTTTTGGTCTTTACTGTTTTCAAGCTCTAAATTAGTTAAAGAATCTTTAGCATCTGCAGGGTGCATGAGATGCCTGGTCTCCCTGTCCCATGCACTGTGGTTTTCTTTCTGGTCTCCACTCACTATGGTGTTCTGTGTGTGTGTGTGTGTGTGTGTGTGTGTGTGTGTGTGTGTGTGTGTGTGTGTGTGTGTGTGTGTGTGTGTGTGTGTGTGTGTGTGTTTAAGATGAACGTGATTGTAAATGATCAACTTGTAAAACAACCAGTTCTGTTTAACCACCCCCTTCCTGAGCTATAGCCAAAAGACTACAACTTGAGCCCACATGGCTAGGAGGGTGTCTATGGACAACCTCCAGTTTATCGCGCTTCCTGCATGCCCCCTGTGGAGCGCATTGGTGTGGATCTGTGATTGCTAGTGTTGGATAGTTGATCACAGATCAGGTATGTGAGGAGAGGAGATAACCGGCAAATCCACACGGGGAATCTACACTGATAATCGGGGCACTGTTGGGGCTACGCTGATCGTTGGTGTACTGATGATCATTGTAGCACCAACAGTGCCCACCAGTGCTGCCAAACTGTTCCCGCCTCATAAGCGCACATAAATGAAGGATAAAAATTACTTTATTTAGAAGAATTTATAAAAGAGAAACTTTTTTATTTTTTTATTTGTGGTCTATTTTTTGTTTGGCAAAAAAATGTAAAACCCAGTGGTAATTAAATTAAAAATGTTGTTTGAGTACAGTGTTGCATGACCCCGCAATTGTCATTCAAAGTGCGACAGTACTGAAACCTGAAAATTGGCCAGGGTAGGAAGGGGGTGAAAGTGCCCATTAGGCCAGGGTAGGAAGGGGCTGAAAGTGCCCATTAGACAAGTGGTTAAAATAGAAATGAACAGCAAAACATTTGTGTATAGACATAAACATCATAAATACCTTGTCCCCCTGCCTTTTAGAAGTGATCAAGTACCCTCTTGTTTTCAACTGCATAACAACTCGGGAGGAGAAACAGTAGGACACTGATCTTACCAGTGAATGGCTATGTGGTAGGTGGTGGGTGGGGGGCAGGAGGTGTATCAAGACAAGTCTAATCATTGTAGGAGAGCATACAGAGTTTCCAGCATAGCTAGCGAACTGACCACATGTGCTTTCCTTAACCACTTAAGACCCGGACCAAGAGAACAGCGGCACTAATACAGCGATCAGAAAAATGATCGCTTAGTGACACTGGCAATAGGGAGTGAAAGGGTTAACTAGGGTGGTGATCAAGGGGTTAAAACTTTATTGGGGGGGGTTAAGGGGGCGACCCTGAACCTAACACTGACTGTCACACTGCCTGTCTCACACTGACACTAAATACAGTAATCATACATGTATGATTACTGCATTCAGTGACGCTGTGACGGGGGGGGGGGGGTTAATGTGACTATGTGTAGTGTGTGTCAGTGTAGTGTTAGTGCAGACTTACTGTGCGATGTGATCTCTCCTCAGCGGTGGTTGAAAAAAACGCTGAAGGAGAGATCACATCGCTTCCTCCTTCCTGTGTTAATGTGGTCAGTTTTTAATAGGAAAGCAGAGGGGCTGGCAGAAACACCAGGGATTTCACACAGAGTAAGAAATACAAAGAGACCAGGCTACGTTGTCATACAAGTAGTACAGCAGGCACAGATCAGGAATTTGAAATGTTGGGTTTGCATGTTTAACTGTTAAGGAGAGCAAAGACCAAGACATGGGTGTCAGGACAGATAAATATAATACAGAGAGTCCCCGAGTTACGAACATTCGACTTGTGAACGACTCCTACTTACGAACGGGAGGCTGCGTGGCCACTTTTCGATGTCGGGCACATTTGACGGAATCTTTTCAACGATGGGCACATTCAACGGAACATCGGAAACTGACGTATCTGCCGTTCTGCGCACGCACGACCACTTTTCGACGGCGGGCACATTCGTCAGAACATCGGAAAATGCATCTGACGTTCTGCGCATGCTGTTCCAACTTACGAACATATTTGACTTAAAGCGGAGGTTCCGTCAAATTTTATTTTTTTAAAAGCCACAGCTACAAATACTGCAGCTGCTGACTTTTTTTTAAAAAAATGGACATTTACCTGTCCATCGCGCCAGCGATGTCGGCAGACGAGGTCTAGCAGTCGCTCAGTGCTCGGAAGCTGCCGTCGCCGCCATTCTCGGTGAGGGAATCGGCAGGTGAAGCCATCCGATTTCCTACTGCGCATGCGCGAGTAGTGAGCCGTCACTAATCCCCCGCTCTCTCCTGGGAACAGTGTGTTTCCCAGAAGACAGCGGGTGTCTTAGACGGGTATCTGCACCCCCTCTCCCCTGAAAGGTGTCAAATTTGACACCGGAGGGGGGCAGAGTTCCGAAAAGCGGAAGTTCCATTTCTGGGTGGAACTCCGCTTTAAGAACAAACCTACAGTCCCTAACCTGTTCGTAACTCGGGGACTGCCTGTACCACTTTTATTGGGTTATGTTATTTTGTGACAGTTGTTTTAACCTTGAAATGTTTAATATGTGAACATTTTTGTAACACATGCTCAGTTTTTTTTTTTTTTTTTATTCCTTTTAGCGGATTTCATGCCTATCTTAGGAACAAACCTAAACCCTGATCTAATTTCTGTATGCAACAATGCTACCTGGGCAATTGGTGAAATTTCTATACAAATGGGTAAGCTTTACTTGGTAAAAAAACAGGTGGAAACTTGACTGTTGTCTGTCAGGTACTCAATTTAGGTATAGTTCAGAGGTGTTTAAAATGAAATGAGTGTAATCAGTTTTTGAAATACTAATGTTCTCTTAAAAAAAAGTCACTATGTTAAACTAGAATCCACTCCGCTTACCTTTTGAACATGAATTCTGTGTGACAGGCTTAAAAATTACCCTTGCTGCTGCATTATGGGTAAAGTTCACCACAAAAACTCACTTCAGATCCCTTTCTGCAAGTGCGTTAACGTACAGTATTTTTGCCACGTTCCTGTGTGTTTCTGATGAGTTTCCGGGTCCCTTCCAGATGCTTTTTTTTCCACTGTACTGGGGTCTGGGTGTTTTATTTTTTTATTTGTTATGGGTTCAAGTGCATTTGTGATGCGTCCCAGTGCAGGAAACATGCAGATTCTTTCTTCCTTCCTTCTTCCCTTTTATTTTTTTTATTTTTTTACCCTTTTTTCTTTTTTTTTCTTGAACTGGAAAGCCCTGGAACTGACCACACTGGTGTGAACTATGCCTTTGAACACCATATAACCCACTTTCCATGCATTTGTGATGCAGAAAAAATGCACTACACTGTATGTGGTGTGAACTGGCCCTAAAGCCTAAAAAATAAAAGCCAACCCTTGTAAGCCCCCTGGCAGTGTGATATGGCTTGTCCTATTCTCTGAGGGGGAATGAATACACTAAAAATGATCAGGTATTCACCCCATACACTTACAAGTATATAGTATTCTTATTATAACCTTATTCATTTGATGGGTGGGACTAAGCTGTATTTTTTTATTTTTTTTTAATCAAGTTATCCTATTGGGTTGTTTAAATGTTAATAGCTGGTCAGTGTTTGATTAGAATTTTCTCCATATGAGCGTTTCAACTTTTTTTTTTCTCTTTATTCATGGACGGACACAGCTCCTTAAATCTTGACAAGTGGGGTTATGTTCCTGTTCACAGGAAAGGACTAGGCAGAATGTTGGATAATTAAATACATGTTATTTCAACAGAGTTGAACAGCCCCGCCCGGGGGGCGGTCCCTCCAAACATAACCCTCCTCCCTGCAGTATGCAGCCTCAGTTTCGTTCTGCCTAGCAAAGGAGAAGGACGTTTGGCTCCCTTTGGGCCCAGAACCCTGAGGAGAAGTTTTATTTTTTTCTTGAAGGAATCTTTTATCAACTGTCGGCTGAGATACAGGCTGGATATATACAGTGCAGAAAATAAGTATTTGAACACCCTGCTATTTTGCAAGTTCTCTCACTTATAAATCATGAAGGGGTCTGAAATTGTTACCGTAGGTGCATGTCCACTGTGAGAGACATAATCAAAAAAAAATTCCAGAAATCACAATGTATGATTTTTTTAACCATTTATTTGTATGATACAGCTGCAAAGAAGTATTTGAACACCTGTCTGTCAGCTAGAATTCTGACCCTCAAAACCTGTTAGTCTGCCTTTAAAATGTCCACCTCCACTCCATTTATTATCCTAAATTAGATGCACCTGTTTGAGGTCATTAGCTGCATAAAGTCACCTGTCCACCCCATACAATCAGTAAGAATCCAACTACTAACATGGCCAAGACCAAAAAGCTGTCCAAAGACACTAGAGACAAAATTGTACACCTCCACAGGGCTGGAAAGGGCTACGGGGAAATTGCCAAGCAGCTTGGGGAAAAAAGGTCCACTGTTGGAGCAATCATTAGAAAATGGAAGAAGCTAAACATGACTGTCAATCTCCCTCGGACTGGGGCTCCATGCAAAATCTCACCTCGTGGGGTCTCAATGATCCTAAGAAAGGTGAGAAATCAGCCCAGGACTACACGGGAGGAGCTGGTCAATGACCTGAAAAGAGCTGGGACCACCGTTTCCAAGGTTACTGTTGGTAATACACTAAGACGTCATGGTTTGAAATCATGCATGGCACGGAAGGTTCCCCTGCTTAAACCAGCACATGTCAAGGCCCGTCTTAAGTTTCCCAATGACCATTTGGATGATCCAGAGGAGTCATGGGAGAAAGTCATGTGGTCAGATGAGACCAAAATAGAACTTTTTGGTCATAATTCCACTAACCGTGTTTGGAGGAAGAAGAATGAGGAGTACCATCCCAAGAACACCATCCCTACTGTGAAGCATGGGGGTGGTAGCATCATGCTTTGGGGGTGTTTTTCTGCACATGGGACAGGGCGACTGCACTGTATTAAGGAGAGGATGACCGGGGCCATGTATTGCAAGATTTTGGGCAACAACCTCCTTCCCTCAGTTAGAGCTTTGAAGATGGGTCGAGGCTGGGTCTTCCAACATGACAATGACCCGAAGCACACAGCCAGGATAACCAAGGAGTGGCTCTGTAAGAAGAATATCAAGGTTCTGGCGTGGCCTAGCCAGTCTCCAGACCTAAACCCAATAGAGAATCTTTGGAGGGAGCTCAAACTCTGTGTTTCTCAGCGACAGCCCAGAAACCTGACTGATCTAGAGAAGATCTGTGTGGAGGAGTGGGCCAAAATCCCTCCTCCAGTGTGTGCAAACCTGGTGAAAAACTACAAGAAACGTTTGACCTCTGTAATTGCAAACAAAGGCTACTGTACCAAATATTAACATTGATTTTCTCAGGTGTTCAGATACTTCTTTGCAGCTGTATCATACAAATAAATAGTTAAAAAAATCATAAATTGTGATTTCTGGATTTTTTTTTTTGATTATGTCTCTCACAGTGGACATGCACCTACGATAACAATTTCAGACCCCTCCATGATTTCCAAGTGGGAGAACTTGCAAAATAGCAGGGTGTTCAAATACTTATTTTCTGCACTGTAAATCCTTGTAGTCTACTCAGTCCAGCCAGCGAGCATGAGCACACCTTTGCAATAAGACTGGGTCTGCCACGACATACCCCATGACTCCTGGGGTGGCCGATGGCCTTTCCGCTCCGAAGTCCACATATGACTGTGCTGTGGTGTTGTCTCACTCACAGTGGACCGGGCTGACAGCTACCTCCATTGCGGTCAGGAATGCATCAGTGAGTCCTCGCTTGGATGGGTAAGTACAGTCCTCTTAGAAACCAAGAGATTCTTCCCTTGACACCATCTCGGAAGGTGGCATTTTTGAGATTAGCATTATTAGGAATGGTACTAGCACCAACCTTTTCAGCCAAAAAACTTAAAGAACAGCATACACCCATATATTCTACCTTAAAGCCCACAGGCTTGTCCCACAATCCACCTGCAAGTTCTGGTGTGCAGTGTCTCCCAGACCTCTGTATGAAGGGTGCATGCTCTCTTTTCAGTGGAGGAATATTTGACAACCTTTCCAGGAACATGGACAGCTTGCATGTTGAGACCTCTTGGCGTAGGAGGTAGTATCCTAGGGCTACATAGTTTTGTTTGCAGCATTCTCCTCGGTTTCCCACCTTAAAATTTTTTGTTATCACCGCACAGATTCACGCACCAGATTTTTCCCGCCGACAGACATAAGGTAGGGGGTATAACCAATTGCCCTGCAAAAGGGAGTTATCGATTGAAGATGGTATAACCTTAGAAAGAGGATCCTACAGGCATATATGATCAAAAGGGAAGAGCGACAAAAGCGAATCTGTGTATTTTAGGGTTGACTGCACAGTTACCAATTTGAAGATAATGAACTATTTCTGCAGATTGAGTCTGGTGTGAAGATTACAGTGAAGGGTAGCTTAACAGTGCCCAGCAAAAACTGCTTTTATACTGCCACAAAATCAACGTGACGCTTTGTATCCTAGGGGGGGGGGGGGGGGGGGGAGATTTTCAATGAGGTTTGCAAAGGATGTAATTGATGATGGCAATCCCCCAGAATATTTTAGAGTCCCATATCTTCAGCAAGTGCTTGCGCACAAAATTGTTTATGAAAGTCAGTACCCGTTCGTAGGACCGTGTCTATCGCCAGGGGCTTGATCAGGTGTTCTTCGATGCTGTTCCACAATGGAGTGTTGTAAGTTGTATAATGAAGAGGGGGTGCCGATTTGTGCTGCAAAGTAGTAAGTAATATGTGGTATTGCTATTTCTCGGTCTAAAATCTTGCCCGATTAATCTCTTGCATGCTGTTGAATGAATCCTAATAAGTGCAAGGGACCATTAAAAGGGAAGACCCTGAATGGGTACAAGTATATATATATATTTCCAGGATTCAATTATATCTTTTTGTTTTAATTTAAAAAAACTGCAGCTAGCTGAATGCAAAGCCTTGTAATGTGTGAATGGCTCCTAAATGGGGAGGTGAGAAGACACCTGACGATAGGAAAAGTATATTTGGGAACTTGGACTTTTACCTCCTGGAAATGTAACATTTAAGGCCATGGATTTTGAATCATTAATGTGCAATTCTGAAGTCATTGAGGATTTAAATAAGGTTTGGAAGCGAGATTGTGGTAGTAGTAAGAGGCAAAGGGACACAAAGATCTGCAAAAAGGCAAGCTTTTTGTTGGTATCTGGCCACCTCTATGCTTTAGACATCCAGGTTTGCCTTCATAGTGAGGGTCAAGGTTCGATCACAGGGAAAAATTATTTGGGTGATAGAGGGCATCCCTGTATCATACTCCTATGAACGGTAAAGTGAGGTGATGCAATCCTTCATGTTGTATAAATGCCTTGTGGTTGTCTATCACAGTGGTCTTCAACCCTGTCCTGCAGGGCCCACTAACAGGCCAGGTTTGCAAGATAACTGAAATGCATCACAGGTGATGTCATTTACTGCTCAGTGATTGCAGTATTCCAGTCTGCATCTCCCCAAGACAATACATAAAACCTGGCCTGTTAGTGGGCCCTGCAGGACAGGGTTGATGACCACTGGTCTATCACATAAGGCCCTTAGGGACTTCTAAACTGGCCCAGGCAGATGTTGAATGCAACCTGGTAAGACTCCTGTTGGATGCTTTGTTGGCTCTGCCAGATCATCTGGATATTTTGTCTCGCGGACCGATTTGTCCTGCTTTTTTTGCTGCCTTTAACATGTTTTGAGAAATGGGCATCTCTGAACCTGATTTTCCTTGATGCTATAAGCTAGGCCTTTCATTAGGTGTGGAAGGGATACTTTACGCACAGTGTCCCAGAACTCCCACTCTAGTAGTTTTCCTTTCCTTCCTCCATGTGGGTTTTTTCTTTAGGTCTGGTTCCTGTCATTTTTAATCTTGTTTCAGAGACAGACCCACTCCTTAAGACCTTATTACAGTCTTCCATGTAGCTCCCCCTATTTGTTCCAATGTGTTAGATCTGAATCTAGTTCTCTCTGCACTTCACAAGCTGCTGCTTGAACCGGTCAAACATTCTTCCTTCTACTCTCATCCACAAGTTGGTGTTCTTTGTAGCCTTCACCTCTGCAAGGCGAAAGTTGATCTTTATCCTAAAAGGAGCTTTTTCTGCTTTTGCATGTTAACATGGTGTTGAGGCCCAGGACTTCCTTCCTAAGGTATTTTCTGCCTTTTACCTCAACTGGCTCCAGTGGACCAAAGTGAATTTCCCTCAATGCTTTGGATGTGGTTTAGGCTGAGAGTCTATTTCTTGGCCATTGCTTCTTTCAGAAAGAGTGATTCCCCTCTTCATCCCAGATGGTCTCTTAAGGCTCCGTTCACGTCCAGGCATCCTGGATCGTGGTCAGAATCGTGATTCTGCACGTGAACCCGAATTGCTATCCCTGTTGCTTTCAATGGCACCCAGATCTCTGCGATTTTGCTTCGATTGCCACCCGACGAATCACGGTAAAGTTGTGCAAACAGAATCTCGATACGCATGTCGCCCAAAAGAAGTTCCCAACTACTTTTGGGCGATGGGCACATTGCGATTCTGTTTGTACGATTTTACCGTAATTCGTCAGACACTCATGGCAAAATTGCACTGCGCTCGGGGTGCCATTAAAATTAATGGGGATCACAACATGTCATGTGATTAGCAGCGATTCCTCCCACAAACAGGGATGTCGAGATGTGAATAGAGCCATAAGGTTACATGTGCTTCTGCTTCCTTTATCTTTAGGCAGCTCAGACAGACCATCATTTAAGCTTATGTCCTCAAGGATCAGAACCCACCCTTTCCTATCAATGTGCACTCTACTAGATCAGTTATTGCTTCTTGGGCTTTTCGGCATTAAGCAACGTTGCCACCTGGTCGTCTTTTTACGTAACCCCCCCCCAAAGGTGACATATTTTGTGTCCCTTCATTGGATAAGAAAGAAAATAGAAGGATTTTTTAATAAGTACAAAAATCCTGTTGGAGTCTCTTGAGGGAAATCTGTTCCACTATGCTGTGTTTATGAAAATACTCTGTGTACTGCTTTGCTACAAAACTGGCATGCATGCTGGTAGCTGAGTTGTTCTCTGACTGGCCTACTGCTTGCCATTGTCCAATACTCCAATATAACCTGAAAGTAAAATACCTGTGTCATATCAATTTTCCTATTTTTTTTTATTTTGTGAATGTGAATATGCAGTAAGTGTCTTAACTAAGAAGCCTATTTTTATTTATTTTTTATATTTTTTTTAGGACTTGAAATGCAGCCTTATGTTCCAATGGTGTTGCACCAACTTGTAGAAATCATTAACAAACCCGGCACGCCAAAGACTCTCTTAGAGAATACAGGTACCCTATGCCAGCTGTTTGAAGAGCGAGTAAAACACTTAGTTTGCTTTAAGATGTGGGAGTTTTCTGCTTTTAATACTTACGATCACTTCTTCAAATGCCAAAATGTCTACAAGCCAGAGTTTTTACAGTTCACTACATTTAGCAATTATCAAAAGAAAATGTTCTTCAATGCTATACAGCCTAGGGAGAATTAATGAAGCACGCTTTGTATTTTAACGATTTCACTGCTTTTTTTTCACTTTTTTTATTTACTCCATGTGGCCAAGCCACTTTTTCCTAAGGGACTGTTGCCTTCTCCAAAATTGTCTAGAAAAAGGACAGCTTAGGCATTTCTCATTTCCAGGACAGTAAATGGGTTAAATAAAGCCTGTTTTCCAGGTGGCTAAAACTTTGTCACCAGGAGAGATTTACATTTTCATGCATTTGGCCCACAAGGGAGCACCATTTTAAACATACACCTAGAATGCATATGTAAAGTAATTGTGTAACACATTAGGTATAACCACGAACACGCGAGTGAGAGGAATAATTCTAAGGCCATCATTTACAGTCATCTCTAAACTGATGAGCTGTAAATATGTTAAAACCTTGACGATGTGCAATTACTACAATATCGTAATTTGTGGTAGTTTTGTAGGCGTATGGATTTTTCAGGCTGGACATAGTTGGTATTTGCTTGACACAGTCTCCTCTTTTACAAATAAAAAAATATTGTGTTTTTGTGCACTAAAATGTATTGCATCTTTTCTGCAAATATTGTATCCTTTCTGCAAATATTGGTTTGATAAAGTTAAAAGTTTTCAACTACCATCTTTTATTCTACAGGTTATCTGCTTTCTGAAAGCGTGTAACGTATTTGGTATTTGAAGTCAAGACAAATTTTTGGTGAGGGAAAAACAAAATTGGTTCAGCACCTAAAGAGTTAAAGCTCAGCTACAGCCAAATAATTTGTTCTATATTTAATTTTGGACTGAGTGCCAAAAAGGACATACAAAGAAAAAAAGAAATTCCTCAAAGTTTCCCCTTCCTGTCAAAACAGGAAGTGAAAGAATTCCCTTTTTATTGCTTTTGTCATTTTTCGACCTGTTGACATGGGGTTATGAACAGGAATTTAAGTATTTTTACATGTCTATCCCAAAAATTAATGTTTGGCTGGAGTTAGGCTTTAAAGCTGACTTTCAGTTATGGGTATTTTATTGTATTTATTGGCATGGTATACGCAGGGGGCTGTGGAGAGTTTTTTTCCCCTGAAACTTCCCTCTTACGGTGCGTGTTATACGCCTGTGCGTGTTATACACCGATAAATACGGGAAGTTACATTGGTCCAGCTTGGACTAATGTGACTATGTATATATACCATACCTGGCTGATGCTATTACAATCAGGAAATCACTGAAATAGACACTGCTAATCTAGTGATCTCCACTTCCTTCTGAGGCATTCTAAACACAGGAGGTTGGCTGCTCAGCATGGGCACCATTCAGAGACTGGTTTGCATTTTCTGAACGAATGCAAAGCCTTCTCTGCTTGGATTGGATGGAGAGGCGGGCAGATGACAAATGGCATCTGTGCTAAGTGGCCGGCTACCTGTGTTCTCAGTACAGCAGGCCAGCCGCTCAGGACACAGAAGCAAGAGATTACTGGAGTAGCTGTTTCCAATTTAGTCGTTTTCAGGGGCCTCTGCTAGGTATGGCAAGTGTGTGTGTGTGTGTGTGTGTGTGTGTGTATATATGTGTGTGTATATATATATATATAATCACACACACTATTGCTCCAAGCTGCATCAATATAACTGTAAAAATTTACCATATCTGGATCTCATATTTAAAAAGCCAGGGAACTTTTACTTCCTTTGACAACTATGGAAACGGCTCAGAAATGTTGGGTCATGCTGCCTTAGGGTTTTCTACAGCTCTACTGTAATAGACTGGACTTGTGCATTTTAGCATCTTTTATCAAATAAGAATTTAAAGTAGAAGAAAGGCTAAAATAAGGCTTAAGGCCTCTTTTCTCCCCTCAAACATGCCTTATACTGTTTGCAATAAATTTGGAGCAGTCACATAATCAGAGCTTCCTTATGCTGTGCATCTGTGAGAGGCTTGATAGCAGTACTGAATTCACTTGCGAAGTCACCGCTGTAATGTTATCGGAGGAGGAGAGAGTAGCAAGTCTTGCACGGACACACAGCACACAAAACTCTGCAGGCACATGGCCGCTCTAAAAAACAAGAGGGGGGGGCGCATTTACACTGTTGTTTATTGCAAGCAGCATATTTATTGGGGGGGGGGGAGGTATTTAAACTGTTCCTTATTTAGCCTTTACTTTAAATGATCAGAAAACTTCCACATTTACAAACTAATGTATTTTTGCTGTATGTTTTAAGCTTTAAAGAGAATTCCTGTATATACGGAAGCTCAATGTTGTCCGTTACAGCAGTGTGTTTAGCCTGTGAATTGTTTAATCCTGTGTAATTGGAGATTAGAGTGTATAGCAGAACTATAATCTCCAAGCCATAGTAAGGAAAACAGTCGATAATTACAGCAACATAATTGTAAGGCTCATATACTCTTGTATTTTTGTTTAGTTACATTTTGTATTTTCTTTTTATAAATGTTAAATGTGATGTTCTTTTTGACTAAAAGTTCACTGTGGGATGATAAATGACTTGAGAGAATACAATATGTGGTAAACTTTTCTGACTCATTCATTTATGCGTGTTGGGGCATGAGTTATTTGAGCTCCCTAAACAGGCTTTTTCTGAGCAGAGCAGTCAAGTTTATCTGGTAATATGCAAACAGGGCCTGGAGCTCCTCTTGCTGTCAGGAAAAAGTAAGTGTTCAAGGGCAATATTTCACCAGACTAAGGCTGGCCACACATGCTTAATTTTCTTGTAAAATGTTCGTTTTAGATTTACCAAAAACATATGAGGTTAAAACAAAGCAACTTTCAACTGTATCCAATTAGGCAGGCCATTGCACTAAGGAACATTGTACAAGAAAATTTAACATGTATGACCAGCCTTAGATTTTTTTTTTTTTTTCTTAAAATGTAGAGGTTTAGTCCTAATCCATAAAGAAAATTTATATTTGTATGCGATATGCATGCAAATAAACCATCCTTTGAAGTGACACTCGCCACAGGATACCTTGTAGACACAGCCCAGGCTCTTTTAGACCATGCTTACCTTTCCTGGGGCCCTTCTCTTTAAATTTCACTACTGCAGGGTGTGAAGCATACCTGCTCCTCCCACTGTATGCTTTGGTTCCACCTATTACCTCTTATGTCACTGTAGGACATATGAATCTGAAGGAGGAACCACATCATGCTACCAGAGGCGTACGTATCTGTTACACCTGAAAGGTGCTGTGGTAGTTCATTGAGTCTTCCTGGCAGGGAGTGTTTGCTTTCCCGTATGGGATGTACGGGTAAGCCGATACACTGACAGTGTGCAGGAGACCTGCATGGCATGAGTGATCTGCTGATAGCTGGTGTAATGCTTTACAGGCACCTGCAACAAAAACAATTATAAATGCACTTTGCACCTTTTTTTTTGCAGGTAAATTTTTTTTTTTAATGTGTGTGTGTGTGTGTGTGTATATTGAGAGAGATTATATGTGTGTGTGTGTGTGTGTGTATATATATATATATATATATATATATATATATATATATATATATATATATATATATATATATATATATATATATATATATATATATATATATATATATATATAATAAAATTATAAATAACGTCTCCAGTAAGAGAGAAATTGGAAGACCAGTATTGCCTTGCTCTGTTTGTTGGTCTTCTAAAAAGAAAAACCCTTGGAATAATTCTGATAAGGTGATAAGGATGGGGAGTCACCATTGATGAATGAGTAAAATAGATTTGTTTCAACACAGTTGAAAGTTATTGTTTAGATTGAAGACCATGGTTATATATTACCTACACTACAACAAAAAAGTTGTTTTTATTTGCCATGGCTAATGTAAAATAAGCGCAAAACTACACTTTTGAAGCATTCTGCAGCCCCTGCCCAGTTTCTTATACGGCATGACTGGCACAACAAAAATAATTTCATATGAATGCTAAAGTTCTTTTCGGTAATGTAATGTGTTTTTGTTTGAAAATGTTTTCTGTAACGTATGCTGAAACCCTAATACATTTTAATTGGATGGATATTGGGGTACGCTCAGCAAGAGCTCAAGCCACATAATCCCTTGGGCTGCATTAACACTATTGTTTGAGGGGCCAGTAAAAATGCGCATCCAAGCTGCGTTTTTACTGAATTACCTCCAAACCCTCCCCGTAATGCTACAAAGGCAACTAAGAAGAGTACATACCTTGTGGCCATGATTCTTTGCAGTGCAGCAAAGATGATCTCTGCTAAACGATGCAAGCAGTTGCAGTGCGCTAGTGCAGTGTTTTAAAGTTGTTGTAACACCTATTGATTAATTGTACCTATAGGTAAGCCTATATTAAAGCTTACAAATGGGTACTGTAAATATCTCCTAAACATGCGCTATTAAAGAAACATTTACTGTATATGCAGTTGATGTCATCGGCGCATGCACTCTGAAGGAACGGCCACCTGTGCCGTGACAGCGGCTCCTGTGCACATGTGCGCCAGTGAGAGGGAAAAGGGATACGGCCCCCAGTGGTATAACGCATCAGTCGAGGGCTTTTTTTGCAGGCAAGTTTCACATATTGTGCTAGTATGCATTGAATACTAGCACATTATGCCTTTACTTTGCAGGTTGGTTAAAACAGATAACGAATAGGCCATACGTTGCCTCCTTACCACCTGCCAAATGTTCTCTGGAGAGCAATTCAAATGCAGATGTACTTCGGAGAGCACTTCTAGTGTAAACCAGCCCTTTTAACCCCTTCCATACAGGGAATTTTCACCCCCTTGCTGCCCAGACCAATTTTTAGTTTTTAGCGCTGTTGCACTTTGAATGATAATTGCGTGGGCATGCAACACTGTACCCAAATTAAATCTTTGTCCCCCCCACACACACAAATAGAGCTTTCGTTTGGTGGTATTTGATCATCTCTGCGGTTTTTATTTTTTGAGCTATAAACAAAAGAAGAGCGACAATTAAAAAAAAAAAAAAAACACTTTTTTACTTTATTTAATAAATATCACAATGTTTAAAAAAAAAAATTTCCTCAGTTTAGGCCGATACGTATTCTTCTACATATTTTTGGTAAAAAAAAATCGCAATAATCGTATATTGATTGGTTTACACAAAAGTTATAGCGTCTATAAAATAGGTGATAGATTTATGGCATTTTTATTTTATACATTTTTTTTTTACTGGTAATGGGGTTTTATTTATTTTTTCTTTACTTAATTTTTTTATTGTGACCGTGACATTGCGGCAAACAGACACTTTTGACACGTTTTTGGGACCATTGACATTTACACAGCGATTGGTGCTATAAATATGCACTGATTACTGTGTAAATGTGACTGGCAGGGAAGGAGTTAACGCTAGGAGGCGCTGAAGGGGTTACAATGTTACCTAAAGTGTGTTATAACTGTAGGGGGGAGGGGACTCACAAGGGGAGAAGACCGATGTGTGTTCCTCTGTACTGGGAACACACATCAATCTCCTCACCATTGACAGAAGGGGATCTGTGTGTTTACTCACAGATCCCACACTCCTGCCGTGATCACCAGCAATCGCGGCCGCCAGGCATGCGAGCCAGGTCACGAGCGGTGCCGCGCGCCCTAGATCGCCGGAAACGAAGGACGTCATATGACGTCCACCCGGATGGAGGGGAGGGTTCCTGCCGGCGCCATTTTACAATGCGTCGGTAAGGAAGGGGTTAAACCCTCCCTCAGTGTCCTCTACAGAAAATAGCAATAATATGTAATACAGTGTACATAAACATACACTTTCATATATCCATGCTCCTTTCTTTCGTATTGTGGCTTTTTCAGGCTGTGCAACCTGTGTCCCTGCTCCCGCACTGACATTTTTAATTGGTCCTCCCCCAGCTCACAATAATATACCGTGGCTGTGCAAGATGGAGCACATAACGACATGCACCATACAACATTCATTTATTTTTTTAAGTCTTCCACAAGATGCAAATTAGTTTAGTTCCATATGAGAGATGAGACCTTGTTGAAGTCGCTAGTGATTTTAACTTCCCATGGGACATCTGTGTGCCTAGGGCTACGTCACTAGTGCCTGTAGGGGAACAAGAAAATGAACGCAAGTGAGGTAACTTGAATTCCTTTTTTTGGGGGGATTTTACATCTGCATGCCGATGTGAATTTTAGTAAAAGGATGAAAAGATCCGCTTTAACTATGTGTATATGGGCTTAATTTCCCCATGCCCCCAGACTGTGCTTTCATAGATTGGTTTATAACCTATTTCTTTTGTTTATTTTGGCTTAAATACATTTTTACCTGTGATTGCAGGAGTGAAAGCACAGTCTGGGTGCATAGAAAAATTCACGTCAGCATGCATCTGTGGCTGGCCCTAAGCAAGACCATACAATTTTCAGTTTTTTTTTTTTTTCTATACACACGGTGCATCTGGAAAGTATTTACAGCACTTCACTTTTTCACTTAAATTCATTATTTTTCTCAAAATTCTACAAACAATACCCAATAATGAAATTGTGAAAGTAGTTTGTATAAAATATTTGCAAATGTATTAATAAAAATAAAAATCACATGTACAAAAGTATTCACAGCCTTTGCTCAATACTCTGAAGCACATTTGGCACCAATTACAGCCTCAAGTCTTTTTCCCTATGATTCTACAAGCTTTGCACACCTATTTATGGGCAGTTTTTCTTTCTTCTTTGCAGGACCTCTCAAGCTCCATCAGGTTGGATGGCAAACATCAGCGCACAGCCATTTTCAGATCTCTCCAGAGATGTTCAATCGGAGTAAAGTCTGGGCTGTGCTTAGGCCAATCAAGGACATTCACAGAGTACCATAAGCACTCTGTTATCTTTGCTGTGTGCTTAGGGTCATCCTGTTGGTCTTCCACCTTGAACCTTTGCCCCAGTCTGAGGTTCAGAGCGCTCTGGAGCAGGTTTTCATCAAGGAAGTCTCTGTACATTGCTGCATTCACCTTCCCCTCGACCCTGACTAGTCTCCCAGTTCCTGCCGTTGAAAAACATCCCCACAGCATGATGCTGCTACCACCATGCTTCACTGTAGGGAAGATATTGGCCAGATGAAGCAGTGCGTGATTCCTTTGAGACCTGACGCTGGCTTTCAGGCCAAAGAGTTCAATCTTTGTTTCATCAGACCAGAGAATTTTGAGAGCCCTTCAGGTGCCTTTTTGACAATCTCTAGGCAGGCTGTCATGTTCCTTTTACAAAGGAGTGGCTTTCGTCTGGCCACTCTACCATAAAGGCCTGATTGGTAGAGATGGTTGTTCCTCTAGAGTTTCTCCCCCTCTCCACAGAGAAACGGGAGATCTGTCAGTGTGACCATCAAGGTTCTTGGTCACCTCCCTAAGGCCCATGTCTTACCGATCATTGAGTTTAGCTGGGCGGACCACTTTAGGAAGAGTCCTGGTGGTTCCAAACTTCCATTTGCAAATGAGGGAGGCCATTGTGCTCACTGTGACCTTCAATGCTGCTGAAATTTTTCTGTACCCTTCCCCAGATCTGTGCCTCGATACAATCCTGTCTCGGCGGTCTACAGCCAGTTTCTTGGACGTCATGTCTTGGTTTGTGCTCTGACATGCACTGTTAACTTTGGGACCTTATATAGACAGGTGTGTGCCTTTCCAAATCATGGCCTATCAACTGAGTTTACCACAGGTGGACTCCAATCAAGTTGTAGAAAGATCTCAAAGATGATCAGTCCAAACAGGAGGCACCTGAGCTCAATTTTGAGTGTCATGGCAAAGACTGTGAATACTTGTACATCGGATTTTTTTTTATATAAATTTGCCAAGATTTCAAACAAACTTCTTTCACGTTGTCATTATGGGGTATTGTTTGTAGAATTTTGAGGAAAATAACGAATTGAATCCATTTCGGAATAAGACTGTAACAGGGGGAAATGGCCCCAAAATGGATAAAAATTTGGCCAGTCCCCGCTGAACCAACCAAATTGCGATTTATCTATGGCCAGCTTTACTGTCCACCGCTTGCTGCAATATAACAGGGCTCCTATGGAGATTTCTGTACTAGAATAATGTGATACAGAGTATTAATAGGTTATGTTGACTTGTGATCATTTTTTTTTTTTTGGGAGAGAAGCTTCTGTGTTGGATGCGTCCCATTGGGCGAACACAGTTTTCTGGGACTTATGACATGTCCCAGAAGACTACAGGTGGGGGGGGGGGATTTCCTCTCTGATCTACTGTCAAAACCAGGTCCCCCCTAACCTCCCCCCATTTGGTGAAGGGGGTGGGGTCTTAAAGTGGATCATCCCCTTTTGGGTGGAGCTCTGCTTTAAAGATTTGCTTATGGAACAGTATGGGTTTGTGAAAAGCAAATTACTGGAATATTTTAGCTTAAAATACAACTCAAACTAAATTATTTTTGAATTGGGTGTTTGGTCCTTGTATCTGTATCCCCTTTGGGAATACTTCATCTCACTTTCTGTATTACAGACAAAAGGAAGTAAGAGTGGACGCATCCCCAAGTGGAAGACACAACCATTAACTTTTGATTTCCCTTCATTTTTAAAGGGCAGTTAGTGATTTGTTTAACCGCTTGGGAACCGCACGCCGTCAAATGACGGTGGGCGGAATCCCCTATTCTGACAGGACGTCATATGACGTCCTGTCATTCAAAGCCGCTAGGGGGCGCGCGCCCTGGCCGGTGCGTCACTAGGAACTCGGTGCCCGGCGGCCGCGATGGCCCAGTAACTGAGCAGGGACGTGGAGCTCTGTGTGTAAACACAGAGCTCCACGGCCTGTCAGGGAGAGAGGAGACCGATCTGTGTCCCTTGTACATAGGGACACAATCGATCACCCCCCTCCCCTACAGTTCGAACACTCCAATAGGACACAGATTTAACCCCTACCCCGCCTCCTAGTGGTTAACCCCTTCACTGCCAGTCACATTTATACAGTAATCAATGCATATTTATAGTACTGTTGTCTGTATTAATGTGAATGGTGTCAAGTGTCCGATGTGTCCACTATAATTTCGCAGTCCCGAAAAAAATCGCAGATCGCCGCCATTCCTAGTAAAAAAAAAAAATCATAATTATGTCCCCTATTTTGTAGGCAATATAACTTTTGCACAAACCAGTCACTATACGGTTATTGTGATTTTTTTATTTTTATTTTTTACCAAAAATATGTAGAAGAATACGTATAGGCCTAAACTGAGATAGATAGATATATATATATATATATATATATATATATATATATATATATATATATATATATATATATATATATATATATATATATATATATATATATCTATCTATCTATCTATCTATCTTTATTTATTTTTTATGGGATATTATAGCAAAAAAGTTTTTATTCAAAATTTATGCTCTTTTCTTGTTTATAGCCCAAAAAATAAAAACCGCACAGGCGATCAAATACCACCAAAAGAAAGCTCTATTTGTGGGGGAAAAAGGACGTAAATTTTGTTTGGGAGCCACATCCCACGACCGTGCGATTGTCCGTTAAAGCGACGCAGTGCCAGAAGCTAAAGTTTTGTCTGGGCAGGAAGGGGGTGTATGTGCACAGTAGGCAAGTGGTTAAGTAATGGTCCCACATTGAGCTTTTAAACTGAAAGAACATCATCTGCTTTTAATTGCATGCTGTCATCAGACTGTTCACAAATGCCTGTTTAATGGGAATGTTGTATAGTTGGTGTCACCTGAACATAGGTTTTGTTTTATGCTGCTTCTATACAGATCTGCTGAGTTTTTAGTATTTGTTTACTTTGCTTACTGAGTTTTTAAATTACTTCCTGCATCCCCTCTCATTTCTCTTGTCTGGACAATTAAATCATCCCGAATGAGAGAGCACACCTAAAATGCACAGACTGAATCAAAATTATATGATGCCTAAAAAAATTTCATTCTATTAATGCTTGGGATTAGCTTTTACGTTTTTTAGACTTTCATTTTGGCTACATGTTTACTAGGGTTTCCTAGTCTCTTTTCCCTCTGCAATAACTTGGCTTTTGATAATATTGGTATACGTGTATTCAACATCCCCATTTTATGCAATTAGTAAATTGAAGATGTTTAACTCTATGGAGGGCAGGTATACATTGTAACTGCCACAACACACATGCAAGCTGGTTTTGGAAACATGTGACCAGTAATTGGGGTCTACACTTTTATGCATCAGTTTCTGGGAAGTGTTGAGTGAGCGCTAAACAAACTGTGTAATAGCCAGTTATGGATTAGAAAGCTGTCAAAATAATCTCTTGCCCTGCATTTAATGATCTGCCTGATCCTATTGGAATCACTTTCCTTTGCAAATCCAGGAACATGGAATTAAACCAATAACTGTTAAATTTGCTAGTATGCTTATGTTGGCTCTTCGTTGAACTGTCAAGCGATCAGATAGCTGGTGTCATAACTGAAAACACATGCAGCATCATGGATACTGCAGATCAGAGGCTAATGGCCCATACACACGATCCGAATATCGGCCGATGGATCGTACGACTTTTTTCGCTTAATAATCGCAAGTAAAATAAAATAGGTTATTAAACTCGCGAAAATTCTCCTACGACAGAAAAAAAAGATCGGAAGTGATGTCATGTGTTGTAATGTATTGTCGGACGAGGGCTGTACTGACTAAACGAAAATCGTACGATCTGACATCGTACGAGGAAAATTTTTGCGCTTGTCCGATCGAAAAATATCGGATGAACGGTCAAGATCGGCTCTCGAAAGTAGTGTACACACGATCCGAAAATCGTACGATCCATCATCGGACGATCGTTTTCGTCCGATATTCGGATCATGTGTATGGGCCATAAGATCGAAGCTTCCTTTGCTGTAAAGGATGAGATTGATTTGTTCTGCTTTAAAAAAAATTGCAGCTCATCAAACGGTCTCTAGTCTAGATGTATTGACCCCCCCCCCTTTTTTTTTCCTTTTGGCTAAATTCAGTAAGGGGGATGCAAAGAGACGAGTAACTGTGCATGGCATTCAATCGGCCTCTGTCCTTCATTTTCAAAGTGTAACTGAACATGTTAAAATTGAGTATAGTAACCAATCCGCTTCTGTCTGCTGCAGTTTGAATACATTCTCCCCAGTAATCTTCTTTCCTGTGCACTAAGCTGAGGCGCCAGTGTAAACTATAGGAAGCTTCCTTGCTATGGTATGAAGATGGTAGGGCGGAGGTGGTTGCAGTCCATAAGAAAGAGCAGCCTGGAGTGGTTCTACCACTCCTAGATACATTTTAGTGAGTGTTGTCACCTTCGGTAAGGGAGCATGTTACTGGCAGGTTTACCAGGTGGAAATAAACGCCTGAATAAAGGAAACTAGTGCAACTACTATCTAAGGGTTGGTAAGCTTCTATATATACATTTTTGTTCTTGAGTTTAGATTAGCTTTATCTCCTCACCCTGAATAGTGTTTGCATAACTCTTTGGGTGAAGCAGCTGCTAGCGATAATACGGGAGGCTGGTTCCACCCAAGTTGATCAGTCAACTTGGTTCATTCAGCCTGCCCATTAACAGTTTGAATCTTAGCGGGTTCAGCAGGAACTAGCTAAGATTCGAACCGTGTTTGGCCGGCCTAAGGGCCCTTTCACACTGGTGCGGTTTTCCCGCGTTTTTGCGGTAAAAATAGCGCTATTAAAACGCCCCCCATGCCCCCCTCCATTGAAATGCATTAAAAACGCGGTAAAATCGCGGCAAAATCTTGGTGTTTTTTCCGCAATTAAAATCGTGGTAAAACACCGCGATTTTACAGCGTTTTTACTGCGTTTTTAAATTAGTTTTAATGGAGAGGGGCATGGGGAGCGTTTTAATAGCGCTATTTTTACCGCAAAAACGCACCAGTGTGAAAGGGCCCTTAGTTGCAGTGCACTTGCTAATCTGAAATAAAAGAGATGGTCCCAAAAAGTAGTGTGTAAACGGGCTTCCTAAAGAGGTCAGTGTGCTCCTAGATTTCCCATGCTTGGCTCTTGATTCTTTCTGGAGGCCTATGTTTTAAAGAATAAATTCACTTTTTAACAAAAAATAATGCACATTTTTTTGTAACATGCTACACCCTAAATATGGATGTAAAATGTTACGAAAGGTGAACTTATGAGTTATAAACTCATGGCTAGCAGAAAACAGATCTGATGGGGCTTAATAAAATAGTGCCTTGGTTGTGATTGTTCAGTCCTTCATTACATTCTCAGTAATGGCAAAACAGTGACATTGCATGTGTTGTAAAAAGTGGTGACTTTTGATTATTAAATGGATAAAAAAAAAAGATTTAATACATGGATCAGAAGCCTAGTAAATAGATCACTGACGATATGGAACTTTAGAGCTTTAGTGTTTTGGCCATAAAAATCTATAACATATTTTTTCACCATATTTATGCATTTAGTCTGTCAAACAAGCAAAGTAGGCTCTGTGTTTTAGGTGTTCTCTCATATTTCCTCCTTCTTCATTCCCCTTGCCTTCCCCTCCAAACCTCTAACCTTCCTCAGATGGTTTTGTCATGTGTCGCTACCTTTGCAAAGGCAGTGCTCATAAACTACACTAGTGATATCTTATGTTATTATCATACACAGATTCTGTTTTCTGTTTCTGAGTTATTTGTTGTTTTTTTCTTTATTTTTTTCTCCTCCTCCCCCCCCTCATTTGCTCATGTCTTGGTTGGCGTTTGGTGGTGTATAACCGTGATTGCGTTGCCTTAGCAATAACAATTGGTCGTCTTGGTTACGTTTGTCCTCAAGAGGTGGCCCCCATGCTACAGCAGTTTATAAGACCCTGGTGTGTATTCTTCAATCTTTTTTTTTTTAATTCATTTCTCTTCATGTTTTCTTTATAGTTCACATCTTTGTTTTTTTATTATTTATTTTTTATTTGTCAGTTATTACATGAAGTCATTTGTCAGCCATGTGACTAATTTTGTCCTAGGTTTCGTCAATTTTTTTCTTTTTTTTTTTTCTTTCAAACATTGTCATGTAAACTGTTACCTATTTCTTTGTTGTGGCTAACTAATTGATGATGCATGGGAGCATGGGATAAGATTGTCACATGCTTGCTGTGTCTAGAGCTTGTTGTATACAAGTATACCTGTAGTCTAGACATTGGAGGGATCCATTTTGTGACTGTTGCCTCTGCTGAACTAGAAACTAGTGATATTTCATTGTTAAAATACATTATGTAGCCCTCTTCCATGAGTAAACTACAAGTATACTTAAAGCAGCATCAATTGTGAATCGATAGAAATGATGCATGCACATATTCTGCACGCTAATGAATTATGTCTTACAATGCAGTAGTTACATTGGCGAATTTCCTGAAATCTATTGTTTTTTTGTGGTGTATATGGCAGTTTTAAATCTACCATTCAAATTTTTATTTTGTTACATTAAAAATATTAGGCAATGGTCCATACTATGGGGACTTTTGTTAAAAGGAAAACATACACAGGCAGATGGAACCACCTTAGATTTTTCTTCTTTGGCCACCTCTTGTACAGCAGGGTTGACAATCAATGTTGATGGTCACATATGATAAAAACATAGTCTAATAATGTTCACTTAAAGACCAGAGATGTCAAATCAATATCTTTCTCCTTGTTCAGACGATGTCCAGCAGGTAAAGGTCAGTGGCAGATTAAGTAAGTGTGTGCTGGTTGATGGCAGAGTTGTTCTTAAATTACCCTACTCTGCAGATTATCTGTATGTGAATGGCCATTTTAATTGTTTATAGTGAGAGATTTGCTATATCATTTGTATTTTTCTGAAAATTAAAAGAAAACTCCAGCACTACAGCAACTTTGTATTAGGGTTTTAACACCTGCTTCTATATCTTTTTATTTATGTTATTGTAAAGTTGAGGGTAGTGTAACTTGTCTGGGATTTCCTTAGGTGTACTTCATTACGAAACATTCGGGACAATGAGGAGAAGGATTCTGCTTTTCGTGGAATTTGTACTATGATCAGTGTTAATCCTGGAGGTGTAGTTCAGGTAAAATTATCCATGCGTTTTTTTTTTTGTTTTTTTTTCTTTCAGCTTTATAAGTGATATTTCTATAGTTTCATAAAAGGTTGGCTCCCTTCACCTGAAAGAGATTCATGGTTTCCACAGGACTAAATTTGGAAATGCGCTAAAATTCTGCTCACATTGCTTGGGTAGAAACAGCTGCCATATTTATAAAAACAAAACTTAAGCAGATGAATTGTGTAGAATTTACTCAATAAAGCCCCTGTATTTGTTTGTGTTCTTATGGTATTGGTTTGTGTATGTTTTTGTATTTTAAAATGTAGTCATATTTTATATTTTATTTTTTAACCACTTAAGGACCGCCTCCTGCACATTTACGTCGGCAGAATGGCATGGCTGGACACATGCACGTACAGGTACATGCTGTGCTAATACCCAGCCGTGGGTCACGGGCACGCTCCCGGGACTCGAGGGCCCGATCGTCGCTGGTGTTTGGCGATCGGTCCCTGGAGCTGTAGAACGGGGAGAGCCGTGTGTAAACACAGCTTCCCCGTTCTTCACTGTGGCGGCAGCATCGATCGTTTCATCCCTTTATAGGGGGACACAATCTATGATGTTACACCTACAGCCACACCCCCCTACAGTTGTAAACACACTTCAGGTCACACATAACCCCATCAGCCCCCCCTGTGGTTAACTCCCAAACTGCAACTGTCATTCCCACAGTAAACAATGCATTGTAAGTCCATTTTTTGCTGTGAAAATGACAATGGTCAAAATTGTCCGAAGTGTCCGCCATAATGTCGCAGTCACGAAAAAAATTGCTGATCGCCGCCATTGGTAGTAAAAAAATAATAATAAAAATGCAATAAAACTATCCCCTATTTTGTAAACGCTATAAATTTTGCACAAACCAACCGATAAACGCTTATTGCGATTTTTTTTAACAAAAATAGGTAGAAGATTTTTTTTTATATATTTTTGGGGGATATTAATTATATTTCAAATAGAGGGTACAATCAGCGCAAAAATATACGATCAACAAAATTAATAAATCATGTGGACTACAAAATGAATAAATCATGTAGACTATAAAGTGAAAAATAAACATGGATAATTATGTATCACTACAAATTAACCTATACTAGAGATGCAGTAACTAAATAGTTAATGTATCTTAGGGATGCTAGCTAAGCACAAAAGGACCTTCACAGAAATCCCAAAAGCATAAATATATATATATAAAGTGCAGCGCAAACCATGTGAAACAATATAATAAATCTGGTAAAAATAGAGTCCAAACAATTCGTGTCACAAAGAAGTAAATGTCCGTGGACCATTCGATGAGACAAAAAGATGAAAATCTTCACCACGTGAAAGACAACAATGGTAACAAGTGTAGAAGCTTATCCCTCCACCAGTGCAGATGGCTACTCTCACCTTAAGAAATGACCCCTGGGTTAGCAGATGGTCATTAGGGCATATAAAGAACCGGAAATGAAGTAGATCTCCTATTTGGTGGTCTCACCATGGATGCCAGAACGGAGGGACATGGAAGAAAAAACAACCATCTAAGAGCTTCCGCTTGATCACTACTTTAATCAAATAGGCAGTGTACAGGCTACTCACATTTGATCAAAGATTAACAGGCATGTACATAATATAAAACAGCTCACAGAGTTCCCCAGGAAGGACACCGAGCGACGTGTAAGGCTCCAAAAAAAACCTGGATATTAATTATAGCAAAATATAGCAAACATTTTTTCAATATTGTCGCTCTATTTTTGTTTATAGCGCAAAAAATAAAAACCGAAGAGGTGATTCAATACCACCAAAAGAAAGCTCTATTTGTGGGGGGATAAGGACGCCAATTTTGTTTAGGAGGCACGTAGCACGATAATTGTCAGTTAAAGCAACGCAGTGCCGAATTGTAAAAAGGGGCAAGGTCCTTTAGCTGCATTTTAGTCTGGGTCTTAAGTGGTTAAATAATCATCCCTGTATAACAGGTATGTCCAAAGACTGGCCCGCGGGCCAATTGCGGCCCACGTTTCAGTTTAATGTATTTAACTGTATTTATTGGTGCTGCCTCGGGCAACAGCCAGGGGGCGGGACGGGTGCCATTAGATTACATCCAGGATAATCTCCTGTTTACTTGGCAGTGTCTGTAATAGGACCCCAAAAGATATATATATATATATATATATATATCTCCAAATAACGCGCCTGAGCTAATCTCTTTACTCACAGCCACAAAGGCAAGACAATACTTCTTGGACCGTGTATTCGTGCTCGGACGAACACACTTAGACTGAAGTTTAATGGTTTAAAGCAGGGTTTGACAAATTTGCATGGAATCTAGGAGCCAGCTAAAAAAAGTTAGGAGCCCAAAAACGCGCCCCGTCCCGACGAGCTTGCACGCAAAAGCGAATACATACGTGAGTAGCGCCCGCATATGTAATCGGTATTCAAACCACATATGAGTTATCACCACGATCGTGAGAGCAATAATTTTAGCCCTAGACCTCCTCTGTAACTCAAAACATGCAACCTGTAGAATTTTTTAAACGTCGCCTATGGAGATTTTAAAGGGTAAAAGTTTGTCGGCATTCCACAAGCGGACGCAATTTTGAAGCATGACATGTTGGGTATCAATTTACTTAGCGTAGCATTTATCTTTCACAATATAAAAAAAATTGGGATAACTTTTACTGTTTTCTTATTATTTAAAAAAGTGTATTTTTTTCCCCAAAAAAGTGCGCTTGTAAGACAGCTGCCCAAATACGGCGTGACAGAAAGTATTGCAACGATCGCCCTTTTATCCTCTAGGGTGTTAGAATAAAAAATGTATATAATGTCTGGGGGTTCTAATTGGAGGGAAGGAGATGGCAGTGAAAATAGTGAAATTACACATACAATTAAAATATAGTACAATTAAAAATATAAATAAAATATAATAATAATTAAACATACAATTAAAATAGTGAAATTACACATACATACACATTACAATAGTGAAATTACTCATTAGAATTGCTGTTTAACGTGTAATACAAATGGCCACCACCAGATGGCGCCAGCTCACAGAAGGAAGAGCTTGGGACTTCACAAGCCTGCAAAGCCACAGCCTCAATTACTGTCCGTCGCGAGCCCGCCACGGGAAGTGGGGGCGCACAGAGACACAAAATCCTGTGCCTCCGTGCGCTCCCCCGCCGCACGATCGCGACGGTCGGTAGTTGAGGCCGCAGCCTTGTAGGGCGCAAAGCCACGGCCTCAATTACTAGCCGCCGTGGGCGCCAGGTCACAATTTCTTGTCGAAATTGCGACCTGGCGCCCGAATATTGTCGACCCCTGGTTTAAAGAATGTCAGGCAAAATGGTCGGCCCTCACGCATGTTCACTTTATCAAATCTGGCCCTCCTTGAAAAAAGTTTGGACACCCCTGCTGTATGCACTCTTGACAGAGCTCATACAGGACATGCTCCTCCGCGTACACACTCTTGGGTGTTTTCTTTTTGTTTGTTTTTTCAACTTTAGTGATTCGTTTTTTGATATATAGTAATATGTTCTATACCTTTTTATCATAGGATTGGACAATTATAGTTTTCATGAATGTTTCTAGAAGGAGAATTTCATTCTCCAATGTAGTACTTGGCCATTGATCAAATTTTTGTTTTTTCTTCAGGATTTTATATTTTTTTGTGATGCTGTTGCATCGTGGATTAATCCAAAAGAAGATCTTCGAGACATGTTCTGTAAGGTATAACACACGGTTTATGAACTAGCTAAATTGTTGTCAAGATTCTGCTACACTTATAATATTCTAGTTTAATTTTACAGTGCATCTGGAAAGAATTCACAGCACTTCACTTTTTACACATTTTGTTATGTTACAGCCTTACTCCAAAATGGATTGAATTCATGATTTTCCTCAACATTCTTCAAACGCCCCATAACAACATGAAAGCAGTTTGTTTAAAATATTTGCAAATGTATTGAAATTAAAATAAATAAATCTAGTGGTGCTCAGAAATTTCGGCTGCCGAAACATAATGACAGAAAATTCTGTTTTCAGGGGCACAAAGAAAAAAAGGTGCATATAATGGAGCTAAAAAAGGAACGGGGCCATCCTGCCGGGTGCAGCACATGTATCATTCCGGCCCGCGCCCCTCAGTCTTCCCTCCTCCTCCTTTTCACTCCTGTCATGATACATAGCCTCCCCAGTGCCTGGTAATGCAATCTCGCTCTGAATCGCCGTGCTGCCGATGTTACAATGTACCGCCTCCTAGACCTCCTTGTGATAGATGGCCCTCTGATCAAAAGGGGCAAGGGTTGTGTTTGTGTTTTTTTTTTTTTTTTTAATCCAAAGCATGCATTAATTCAGCTGCTTCATTCTGTTTCTGCAATCTCAGGCAATTTAAATTTAATTTTCTCTTTAGATTCTTCATGGGTTTAAAAACCAAGTAGGGGATGAAAATTGGAGACGCTTTTCAGACCAGTTTCCACTTCCCCTTAAAGAACGTCTTGCAGCATACTATGGAGTTTAACCTAGATGTGCTCTAGCTGCAGACTCACCGTTAGGGGTAAGTAGAATTACAATATTTAAGCATCTCCTGCCTCTACTAATGCATGCTTATTCGTTAAAATAATCTGAATCTACTAGCTCATTGGTTCCTTATTTTAAGACTAGAGCCTAGTTCACATGGGCCACATGCCAGGTTACATCGGCCGGTTCAATAGAAACTGGCCAACGTTTGGCCCATGTGTACTTCATTCAGCTGGTCGAGCAGAAGCTGATAGCTTAGAGCGCTGACTGGAGTCTTCTGGCGTCAAATCTGCCCCCCCTGTCAGAACACAATAGGAAAGCAGGGTATATCGCTGTACTAACATAGGATTGTTAGTAGTACAGCAGCTCTAACCTGAGCTCTAAGTTTTTTTCTTTTTCCTTCAGCTTGCTGTATTAAACAAAAAAATAAATGGTTTAATGTATATAAGGCTTTAGATAATCCTTTCCTGAAGGAAGCTTCAAAATTGCCATTTGTTATCTTCCCCCCTGAAATTGATAGGTGCTTGGCTAAACTATGAGTACTCTAGTTCACCGAGCCAAAACAAAATATTCAGATAAGGAATTTTGTCTTTATTCTGACTTGATATCCATAATCGTTCTTGGTCAGTGATTCAGACAGTATTGGCAGTATACCAGCCAGGTATTTACATTTTTGCAAGAAAATACCTATTGGCTTCCGCCATACTTCTATTTGGGAAGTGCTTCTAAAGCCCTAAGGTTTTTTTATCTTCATGTAGAGGGGAAAAAAAGCAGTGGCAGCAATTGGCTCCAAAAATGGGTGTAGTGCAGACACTAGAAGGAACCAGATAGTATTGTTTACCACGTATAATTGATATAAAAAGTTCATATGGCTGGTCCACAATATATATCTCTATATGGCAGCAGACAAAAAGAAAACGTTTATATGCTTAGAGGCACTTTTCCCTTGTTTTCTTGTTGTCTGCCGTTTGCTTCTGCTGTGGTCAATCAAAACCTATGACGAGGGAACAGGTGGTGAGGTTGAGCCTCTGTGGTAGTGGGTAGCATGGCTCGGGATTGAGCCTGCACGATTGCCCCCATAAGAAGCAGCTTCCTATGTTGGAACTCACCAAAGTGGTGAAACTAATTACTTCAGCGGGGGACTAGAAGAGGAGGTTCAGGGCCGCTCTGTGCAAAACCATTGCACAGATCAGGCGAGTAAAACATGTTTTATTTTTTAAATAAAAAATAAGGTTTAGGATCACTTTAAGGTGTGCGTTGTTTTTTTTTTTTTTTTTTTTTTCAGTTGACTGTTAATGTATTGATAAGGGGTTGCAAAATGAAGGATGTTTTTTTTTTCTTGCCAATTCAGCAGGGTTCATCTGAAATTTGAGCCACGTTTGGCTCCCTGAAGAGATCTATTTTTAACCACTTGCCTACCCCGCTATAGCTGGAAGATGGCTAAAGTGATATAATTCAGTTTTTGGGAGGGTGTCTATTGACATCCTTTCGAGAACCTCACCCCCCGCTCTGTTATCGAGGTAAAGGGCCAATCACAGTGGTCCTTTACCATGTGATCAGCTGTGTTCAATCACAGCTGATCACATGTAAACAAATGCTGGTTATCGGCATTTCCTTTCCTCAGCGCCGCCACTGTGTGAGGAAAGTAAATCCTGTGATGGGACATTTACACCAATAATTGGGGCACTGTTCATCAATGTCGCCTCATCAGTGAAGAAAAAATATTACTTATTTTCTAAATTTTTATAACCGAAACAAAGAATTTTCAGTCTCTTGGTTTGTTTAGAAAAAAATAAAAAATAAAATAAACCCAGTGGTGATTCAATTTTATCAAAGAAAGCTCTGTCTCAAATAAACATTTAATTTGGGTACAATGTTGCATGACCGCGCAATTGTCATTTAAAGTGCGAACTGAAAGCTGAAAATTGGCCTGGGCAGGCAGGTGTAAAAGTACCCAGTAGGCAAGTGGTTATGGTTGTACCACATGTCTCTCTAAAACATATCGGTTTCCCCTTCACTCCTAAGCACTGATTGGATCTGTCCATATCTATGTATGTTGTTTTGCAGGCCCAATGTTGTGTAATGCTTGAAGAAACCTAAATTGTTTGAAAAGCTTGGGTGTATGTATATTCTTCAAACTATATACATTTTTTTTTTTTCCCCTCTCATAGGTCCTTCAGTCTGGGAGACAGCGGGGGAGCCTCTGCACCCAGGGAAAAAAGCTACCCTTTAAGAGGGGGGAAGGGCAAACCAGTAGGGAATACAGTACAATCCCAAAGCCTACTGGGAGGGGCGGGAGGGAGGTGTTGCCGTCACTGTATTAAGTCGATGTTGGGAAACGTTTAAATCGTCTGGAGCCTTTGTGGGTGGAAATATGTCTCCTTTACAATTCTGCACTGGATGTGAAGAAGCAAATTCTCATCGCCAAACGGCACATTCTGGTATATAGGGAATTGTACTTAAGAGTACCTTTATAATTGAACTCTAGAGGGTTAAGTAAGAAGAAACAATTTTTTGCACACTTCAGAGGAAATCTTAAGAATGGGGGATTATAGCAGTAAATGGCATTTATATTAAAGCAAAAGGGTTGCCTAACTATCCCGCTAATTGGGAATTTTCTGTGTTTGCATGTTAATGAAGACATAAATAGATGAAGTTGGCAAAGTTAAACACAGCTTGCTGCGCGTATTACGAGCAGATAATTGCAGTCTGCACTTCAAATGCCTGTGAAATAAGTTAAGATCTACTGCATAAATTGATGTCCACCAAAATGCCAAATTTAGTATTTTTTTTTTTTATATTATTTATTTTTTTTTCTCTTCAGGAGGGGAAGGAACAAGTTAAAAAAAACTCCTTATTTTAGTTTACGAAGAACATTTAATATAAGTATATATTTTTTTAAGAATCACTCCTTTGCTGAATGATAATTTGCAATTTTTGTTTGGCAGCAATAGTTAAACAATAGACCAAGGCATATTGTTTCTTGCAGTTTAGAGGAGAATATGAAGTGCTTTGCACCAGTGTCGTGAGGGGTTTCCTTCTCCCCGGGCATGCAGTCCAGGATTCTTGTAGTGGTTAAGAATTAATACATTTAGTGGGGTTAAGTTTGTATCACATAATAGGGTAGGTCAACATTGCCTGTATGCGCCTTTTTTTATTTTATTTTTTATTTTTTTTATTCATTAAGTTTCACCCTGCATCCATATTGTCTGTTTTAGGTATCATAGATTATTACTTTAAGTGCTATAGAATACGGTTAAACCCTAGCCCCTTTGTCAGCAGGGTCCTACCTCACTGCCCTGTGAGTCTCATTGATGGGGAAGGGAGGGTTAAATGATAAAATCTCCAGCATAGGGAAAGAAATAAACGTCATATAGCAACACAATGTGGAAAGCTGGTTGAATTGTGCAAAAACCTGTTTGCCTTTGTGCTATCAGTGTGATGTGCTTTCTGCATGATTAAGTACTAGTGATTACTAAAAGTTACATGGAGTAAGATCAAATTAGATGGCTCATACTGAAAACTTTAGACAACAAGTTAACTGCTATAATTTTGTATTCATTGACACTTCACAACATATTACCCATCATAAGTTCCTTTTCTTATGTTGATTGTCAAAGCATGATCATAAAGCATTGATTTTGTAGATGTGATGCAGGGTATATGCACTGTATCGATGGCGCATGTTGGTGGCCCTATGTACCCTGAGCTGAAACTTTTGGGGTACAATTCAAATAGCTACAGAATGAATGTTGGGTTGTGGTCCCCCTTTACATCCCCAAATTAATTTGTTCAGCTCTTTTATGTTGCTTTTTTTTCTCCCTTCATTTGTATTCCTGTGAATAAACCCTTAAGTTAACCTTTTATTTTTCTTTCCATGTGTATTTTCTTATGTACTGTGAATGTGAAAACTTTAACCGGCACTCTTTAACAGAAGTGCTGATGTAAAAGTGTAAGTCTTTAATAATTCAAGTCTCCTCAAAGGTGGTATCCCATGATGATAAAGAAAAGTAACAGACTTAAACTCTGCGGGTCAGAGCTGAAACAGCCACTTTTCCACTTTCTTAAAGCCAGATTATAAAAAGTTGCAATGTTAAGCCATAACCATTTTTATTAGAATATTTACTTTGCCCTGAACTCGTTTTGCAATTAAAAAATTGAAATCAATTTTGTAAGAAGTATTGTTTAATGTTGCATGGTTTTATTAAAGCTTTAAATGGTAATTGAGGATAGGTGAACTCAAAAGAAAACTATCTTAAAAAGGGTGTAGTTTTGCCCTGGCAAATCCTTAGCAAGTAAAAAATATAGTCATAGCTTTATAAAACAATTTTTATTTTGATAAGTGATGAAAGATGCAAAGAAACCAAAGGATTCTAGGAAGATGTCTAAAAGTAAGCCTAGAAAGCAAAAGCAAATGTTTTCTTTTGACAACATTTCTTCTATGTTAAAATGAAAAACAATTGCATTTGTGTGAAAAAAGAAAAGATGAATGCCAGCATTTTATAAGTTATTATACCTAATAAATTAATAGTGCTGCTAAGGTATTTAATAATCTAATAAGATGGAAAGTTTGCTCTCTAACTCCTTGTTTCTTTAGAAAACCGAAAATTTGCCAAGTGCTTAGATTCTCTTATTGTCTTTAAAGGACAAGGGTATTTTTTTTTTTTTAGTTGGCATTAAAGTTGAAAGGCAAAACTTTTTAAATTTTCGTTGTGGAGAGGGATTAGAACACCTTTCAGTTTTTATTGCTATCACTGCTATTTTTATGGAAAAATACTCCTTTGTCCTGTTTATCATCGAAAGTGAAAGACATCCCACATTTTGGGTTGACATTGAAACACGAATGGAGGGGAAATCTTCCAATGGGGGTACGATGGTTCTGGTGACACGCCTGGATTCCCTAACTTTGGAGGGATTTCCTTTTTAACTTTCTGTTTTAGCTATGGCACAGGAAGTGAAGACAAATTGACCCAATGGGAAACAGATGGCCAAAAAAAACTGATGAGGTTCATAACCCTCCCTTAAACTAGGCTTAAAAAATAATGTTGCCTTTTAGTTATACTTTAACCATTTACTATTTTACAGAAATTCTTACTTTATTTAATTGAGATAATGTGTTTATTGTAGATCTTCAGTTTTGACAAGGCAAAGGCATAAGTTAAAATTTGTAGTACGTGTATTTATAGTTTAAAACCATTCAAATGCAAAATTGATATGCATTTTATCAAAACGAGTTTTTCTTTTTAACCTGTTAAAATTCCTTCACATAAAAGCCATGTTTGACGCTGTAATACCAGTCTTTTTGTCTTGATGGCTACAGGAGACAGGGTTGCCTTTTAGTTTTGTGTGTGTGTGTGTGTGTGTGTGTGTTTTTCCTTTTTTTGTTCTTTAATTCTTGCATCATGGGATATTTAAAAGCATCTTACTATTGTGGTCTTGTTTTGACAGTTTTTGAATGTCGGTGGAATGTTTATAGAATTGTGGGTCTTTGTCTTGTTACATTCCAGTGTTTTCTGCCTCTTGGCATGCTAAAAGCACGGCTTACAACTGTCTGTCTTTCACACTGAATAAAAGTGCTGTTAGAGTGCTAAACTACAGAAATAGCCACTGCTATGTGATGTAGAATTCTCTACTTGAATATTTTTATGTTGTAGGAACCTCAGGAGGTCTGTGTTTACTGTTTTTATATCTACCTTCTCTTTCCTGTTTGAGCTTCCCTGTTTTGAAGGACTCTTAACAATGATCAAAACTGCCCATCAACCTAAGTTGGTAACAGAAAGTGAATACTTATAAAACCATACACATTCTTCAGTTGACATGTAGGAAGGACCTTTCTTGGGAATCTCACTTCAGTGCTGTAGTTAAAGGCTGAAGCCATCCACAGCTGAATTATGGGTGGATTCTGGTTGGTTGAATCATCTCCAAGTTTCTAACATCTCACTGGGGGGGGGGGGGGGGGGGTAGCAGTTGATCTCTCCAGATAACCAAGGTTTTTCACTGCTGTCAATGCAAAGGGTCTAGCCCTTCCTCCTGCATTCTTTGTAAAATATATACTAGAAATGCCATTTATGGAGATGGGACATCCAATTAGTATATGCAGTGGTTAACAGAAGTAGTACGTTAAGGGAAGATTACTTTCCCTGGAAATCCCAAAGGGATGAAAAAACCCAAAGTGTAAGCATTTTGGAATCCAACCAAAAATCTACAAAGTAAACTCTTTTACATTGGATCATATTGACAGAATTTGTACGCACTTGCCATTCAATGTCATAGGTTGTGGGGATGTGCCAGTATTTAAGTCATAAGAGGTTGCATTCTCTAGTACAGCTTATTAAATGCTTTTATTGTGCAGTATACCGAAAGAATGCATGTTTTAAGTAATTTGTCAAAAGCCCATGCTCTTGAGATCAGGTAATGCACTATGTAGTAGATATAAAGGTTTGTGCTAACATTTCCAGCTATTTCTAATTACTTAACTTGGAGAGTCCAATAACTTGGTTATAACTTAAATTGATAGATAAAAAAACTTAGCTGGGATTTGTTATAGCAGCACAGCTTTTTTAATTAAATTTTTTTGATTTTGTAAAAAAAAAAAAAGAACCCTGTGCAGACTGAAGGTATTCAACAGTGTACACTAGGATAATTTGAGTATTGTAGTTAGATGAAAAACGACAAAAAGTATAGTTTTGACAATGAGGGATTCATTGTTGTATGGGTTCCGATATTGGAAGGGTAGACTTTGCGCATTATCGATGTGCTAATATGCCACCTTCAACCCACAGCTGCAAGTGAAAGATCTGTCACTAGTGGGAGAAGTACAAAGCTAAAGATCTCTGGAAGGGTGAAGAAGGGATGACCAATTACTGATGGTCATGTGCCCTGGGTTGCATTCTGGTTAACAGCCTAATGATATAGCAGGCGCGTTAAGCAGAGATCTAGATGGCAAGACCTTATATGAAAGAGCTGCATTCCATAATGCTTTTGCAGTGGACCATCATGACAAACAGTGGTGTGCTATAATCTATACAAACCAATGCAATTGATTTTTATTGGGGCTTATGTAATGGGCCATGTAAAGCCCACCTTTAGGCACAAGTATTCCTGCCAGGGTTAAAGCATTCCTTTGCCTCAAAAGCAAACTTAAACAGATTTTCCAGATATAGAAGAAAGCCTGCATTGTTTACATTCTGGGATTAGTACAGCTTTTAATGTGCTTCCGATTTGGTGCGGATGTAATCTCTGCAGGTCTCATAGATGAACTCGGCACTGCTGTCTTGTCAGAGCCAACAGCCATTGCCTTCCCCCTTTATTTAGGCCATTCACAAAACACATGGTCTCAGGCTTCGTTCTGTGAATTGCTAGGAGAGGGAGGTGAAGACACCACCTTGGCACTGGGGTCTATGAGGCCTGCCGGTCTTTAATCTGAGCTGACCGGAAGTAATGCAAGAGACTTTACTAAGTCAAGCAAGCAGATTTGATTGCTGTATAAGAAATCCAGGTAGCTTTTTATGAAAAAAAAGTTTAAGAGTTTTAACCTCGGTAAAGTTATTCCAGGAGTTGGGCTTTAAGGACAGTCTGATAGCCCATCTGAGCACCACATGCTTATAAATCTATAGGGTTTTGTATAGCTGAACACTAAGAAAATTACTAAATACGCAGCTCAAATACACATGCATTGTTTTACATGCCTAAGGACTTGCATTTCTGTTCATCCAGTCTGAGATTTACACAGCCCAGCCAGAATGTGGAGCCAGGTGTGTAATCCATTTTTTTTTTAATGCATTTAAACAGTACAGCCTAGTTTGCTCCTTCACAGCAGACTAATAAACTCATTCCTTTGCTTCGCTGTGCTCTCTCCTGCAGTCATCTTGCCGCCACTGTGCTGTGCAGAACACCTGATCACATCCTAGAGATGCCCCAGTTCTCAAGCACTTACAATTCTATAGAGTCCACTCAACCCTACAAGCACCTTTGTGAAATGCTCCCTGCTTGATTCTCTCTCTGTTTTAGTAGGCTGTCCATCAGACAGGTTTTAAGCATTGGTCTTCTCAAGCACATTAAATGCTGATTGGTAGCTGTGGAGTAGTGCACCCATTTCTATTTTGCATCCAATTTGAGTTAAAAAAAATTTTTTATAAAGTAACCAATCTGAACTAATCTAAATGGCACCTGGTAGATGGCTACTTTGGAGGTGATTCCACAACATGAAAATAGTATGTGTGTGTGTTCTGTGTACTTTTCTTCACAACATTGAGTTTGTCATTTGTGTGATCACTTTGTGAAAACAAGCATGTTTCGTTGTGCATCATTTCCAAATGTCATGTCGACACAGCTACTACTCTTTATGTATTGCTCACTAATAAATGGGGGGGGGGGGGGACTTAGCCTTGGAAGTGATTCTTAAGCTTTATTTTTCTAGAACCAAGCATATTTTGTGCTTTTAGGTGAATGTTACTAATTTATAAATCGGAAGAATGTTTTTCAAGATTCCCAGAAACCTGTTTTTTCTCAGGGTACGAAGGACAAATTTTAGGACCACTGCTTTGGGTAGGGTGGGGGGTACATAAGCACTAAATTTGGAATAGATAGCCATCAGTAATAGAATCTCTAGCACTGTGATTTCTGAACAGTTCAATCAGCCATGTGAGAAAACAATCAAATGTAATATTTTTATAAAGCAATATGCACATATACATAAAGAAGAATTTGGGATCGATGTTCCCATGAAAAACATCCACTGTATTGCTTCGTTACAAGCAGATAAGATATCTTTCTGCTAGCAACTTAGGTTGAGAGTATTTCTGAATGAAAGCTTTATATTCAATTTCTTTACCTTACCCTAGAAGATGTTAATTTTTAGACATGTATCCTCATGCTACGCAACAGTCTAATACAGGTGTAGGGCAACCTGTGGCTGTCCAGCATTGAAGATGCAAACAGGCTGTGCATGTAGTGGCGGCTCAATAGCTGGAGAGCCAAAGGCTTCCTTTTGCCGGTCTATTCAACTGAGTGATATTTCTCAAGTTTGCCTATGATTATTGAACTACACTTTAAATAAAATAAAAAAATAAATATGGTTTTAGTTTTTGATAAGCTGCTGAATTTTAAACATTTTTGGGGCCACCAAATATTTTGGATCATGCAGAGAATATATATATTGTACTGTAGTAATTTTGTATTTACATTTGTATGATGTGATAATAGATGTGAATGTTAATCACTGCTTGGCTGTGTTAATAAAAGTGTTTAAGTACAAACTGGCATTGTTTTTTGTCGAACATCCTCAATTATACACAAGACTCCTACGATGAGTTGCTACCTCACTGACACCAACCTTCTTGATCCCCTACAGTCCGGCTTCCGCCCACAACATTTCACTGATGCGGCCCTACTAAAACTCACCAATGACCTACTAACTGCTTAAATCAACGGCCAGTACTACATACTCGTACTCTTAGACCTTTCTGCTGCCTTTAACATTGTTGACCACCTACTTCTACTCAAACTCCACTCCCTCTGCGACTCTGCTCTTTCTTGGTTCTCCTACCTATTTCAGCACACTGTGTTGCATTCAACACCACCACCTTTGCTCCTTGTTTGGGTACCCCAAAGCTCTGTCCTTAGGCCTCTCCTATTCTCTGTATACATCTTCACTGGGCCAGTTGATGACCTGCTATGGCTGCCAATAACACCTCTATGCCCCCCCCCCCCCCCCTCAACTCGCCTATCAGTATGGACATCACACCACTTCCTCAAACTCCATCTGTTTAAAACTGAGCTTGTATTATTTCCTCCTCCCCGTTCCCCTCCTAATAACCATTTGTTCCGCCATACATGCCAAGGTTCTGGGCGTAGGGTTAATGCACCTTACTAACCGATCTGTGACTTCTGCCGCGCTCTGCAAATCTCTTCACTGGCTTCCCCTATCCCATTGTATAAAAATTCAAAATGCTAACACAACATAAAAGGCCATCCACAACATTGCCCCCAGCTATATCACCAACCTCCTCTGCAGTTTTCCCCAAATAGTCCCCTCCGCTCCTCCCAGGACCTCCTGCTCTCTAGCTCCCTTGTTACCTCCTTCCATGCTTGCCTCCAGGGCTTCTCCAGAGCCTCACATCACCTGAATCTCCCTGCCCTAGTATGTCCAGTCAGCGCCTACCCTGTCTGCCTTTAGGCAGTCATTGAACACTAACTTATTCAGGGAAGCTTACCTCACCTTCATCAAATATTACCTTTTGTACCACCTCCTCCTCCCATTAGATTGTAAGCTCCATGAGCAGGGCCCTCCTATTCCTTCTGTATTGAACTGTCCCACTTTTTATTGCAAAGCACTGTGTAAACTGTTGGCGCTATATAAGTCAAGTATGATACATGGGTGCTCACCTTGGCACTTGGCCCAACAAGTTGAATTGGCCACAGGGTGAGATACAGGACCATAGAGATGCATATCAGATGAAGACTGCACAAGACAGAGTATGCTGTAGCTGTTAACTATTGCTAAGTAACCCAGTCCCTGAAGTCCACTTCAGGGTATTTCCTCCATGACTGGCGAACTCTGGACTTCATATACTGTTAAGTGTCTAGGACGGGGTCACCCTCTACTACCATAATAAAAAAAAGGGGCTACATTTGGAATGCATTCACCTCAGTGTACTTTTATTTTTATTGCTCAAATGATTTTATTGGTATAGAAAGAATAAGATAGCAAACAAGTGCGGTAGCAATCTTAGGTTAGAGTAAATAATTATGCCAGTTATGTTGGGATGCAATCTGTAGTAGTTTGGTGAGAAAATATATACATAACCGACAAAAAAAAGTGCAGTGGTTGTTAGTAACTCTACGCATGGGGATGTAATCCATCCCAACTGCTAAACTATAACAAACATGGGCAGAGAGGGACTACTCCTTATGACGATTAAATGCATTTGGGATGCATTGTGATCCAACTGTCAAGAACTATTAAGGTGTTTAGGTAGGGGTATTGGGTTGGACTGTTTGGGAAGACAGCATAGGCTGCTGGTAGAGAATTATGTGCAGCAGTGACTGCATGACATGAGTTGCTGCTTTTGTTGCATACATGTCATTGTATGAATGGGCTGCCCCCGTTTGGGGTAGTCTGTGTTGGGCTAAGACTGCATTATCTGGAGGAGGAGAGGGAAAGATAGTAGAGAAGGGGAGCAGAGAGGAAGATGGGGGTAGGTAAACTAGGAGGGTAGGAGGTGGGGATAGCTCCTGGGGGGGCCGGGGGTGGTATTGAAGAAGCTTGAGGGTCTTCATTAAATGTTCCCTAGTAACATAGGAGGGGGCTTATAAGAACAGAGTATGATCAAAGTCGGCTCGTTTTACTTTTTTTAAACTTAAACTGCACGACAAATTTTTTAAGTTTGAGGGGTGACTTCCATCACACTATACCGCAACTTCTGACTAGAGCCTTTATACTCGGGTGCTTCCTTCTGCCATGTCTCCACAAGGATTTGTTATAGGATGTTCTATGCCTAGGTTACTGCGTACTCCTTATGAATTTGCTTAACTTATACTCTGCACTCTACTCAAAACCTTGCCATTGTGCAACTTCACTCTCCTCTGTCTCCCCCCATGGCCTTTTGGGCACCGAGAAAAAGGAAGTATCGGTGTTCTCTATCTGTAGATGCAAAGAATTGCAAAAGAACCCGACAACTCAACACATCCCTGAATAAGCCAATTGCTATACCCCCGAAGGGGGTGTGTTTCCTCGGTGGGACTTTAAGTGTGTGAGGCGAGTTTGAGTATAAGACTAAATTAGTCAACAAGTAGATATCAAAAGTATTCAAAATGTATTAGTTTAAATAATGTTGCTCATTCGAACAACGTATCAAAAGAAGGTTTGTTAACAGCATAGGTTACAATTTTTTTTTTCCCCAAAATGATCAATAAAGAACAAGAGAGCGCGACCTGGGGGGGACAATTAACAACGGTACCTCACATTATACATGGTAAGACAAGACCATCAAAATTGTATATACGTGTACATGCGACAAAGGAGCAACAGGAAAAGCCCTCAAGACTGTCTCATGGGTATAGACAGGGATGCCAACGTTTCGAGGCTTTTTTCTAGACCGAGTATCGCCTCTTCATCAGGGCGAGGGCGGTGCACAAAGTGTCGCTGTACCGTCGGTAAGTTCGAAGGTAGATATATAAGTCTCAGATGGAGACCATGAAAATTGCTTGGTCGGTTGTAGCAGAAATATGTCCTGGGTCATTAAAAGTACGGATTATTCACAAGGTATTGCCATACGATGTGACCAAGGTAACAAGGGATGTTTGTAAAACAGGAAAAACAGAGGAGTTGGGAAACCAAAGATCTCCTCTCCTCTGTGTAAAGTTCTCCCTGTCAGGGAACAGTGTGGACAGCTGAAGCTCTGGAGATGCCAGGAGCAGTAAATTTCTCATTAGAAACAGGTTCTATCCAGAGCGTTCTACGCAGGTTACTGACCATAGGGAGACATTTTGGGCACCGAGAGACCAGCAAGATATACTGTTTATGATGTGCAGTCTGACAACTGGATCACGCTAGAAAGTGGTTTCACTCACCTTAAAATCATTGGTAAACTTTATTTAGTGGAAAAGAGTTTGCAATGAATCTGTGTACCTTTTGAAGATGTTCCTTCTTTCAAAGATTCCGCAGACATAAAATGGGAGATGTTTCTTAAAGGGTAACTCCACTTTTGTGGGGAAAAAAATGGCAAATAAAAATACAGCACTTATAACTGCGACACTAATCATATTGTGATTGAATGTTATTAAAAATGACCTTTCCCCTTCAATTTGCAGCCACTGTAATTTTCTGAGAATGTATTGCAAAATGTCTACCTAGAGTTGTTCAGAGTGTACTGACCACTCCCTAGTAACATAATTTTGCTTTCGTTCATGGACGGACACCGCTCCAAATAATCTTGACAGTAGGGTTATGTTCCATCTATCAGGAGAGGCAAATGTTAAATGGATAAAAACATGTAATACAGCAAAGCCGAACAGCACCGCCCAGGGGGCGGGCCCTCTGGTCATAACCCCTCAGTTAGCAGCTCAGTTTTTTTCTGCCTGGCATAGGATTAGGACCTGGCTCCCCGGGGTCCATTGTCCTAGGAGAACTTTTGTTTTTTGATCCTGAGATCTACCATCAACTGCCAGGTGGGTGACAGGCTGGATAAAAAAATATAAATGCTTGTAGTCTCCCCAGTCCGGCCATTGAGCGTGAGCAGACCTTCAACTGCATGCGGGGTCGGCCACGACATACCCCATTACTCCAGGGGTGGTCGGTAAACTACATGCTCCAGGGCTTACTTATGACCGGGCTACTGCAGTCCGTGTCATGGTGGGCTGTGGCTTACAGCTACCCCATACTATATGGCGGTGGGTCTGTCAGGATTGCGTCTAGCAGTCCTCACAGGGACGGGTAAGTAGGTTCCTCCTGCTCTGCCAGGATGGAGCAGCTGGGCTTTCCTGGGGTGGTCGTTTAGGGGGTCTCTCGCCTTTCCTTTCTCCCGGTCCTCCCCTCCTTCCCATGCGTTACTGGCCAGTTTTTCAGGGTCCCTGGGGGGCTCCGGGTCCTGTACTGGGGACTGTGTGGTCTGCCATTAGGGGTGCTTCCGCTCAGCGTTATGGCCGCCTTTTACATTAGATTTGCGCCGGCGCCATTTTCTTGGGGCCGCACTGTATTTTAGTGCCACTGGCGGCCATTTTCTTGTAGCTCACTCTTCTTTTTTTCATGAGGTCAACGGCGGCCATTTTGTTGTGGCTTTAACATTTTGGTTTTGGTCTCTAGTGTTCAGGTGTCTTTCTCTACACGGCGTGAATGGCAGATCACCTCAGACTACTCAGGCACACACTGTGCTGTGTGCTAGTGGTCGACCACAGCGCTAACATGAACCAGGTCAAGGCGGTGAGTCCTCTGGGGTTAACCCCTCGGTCTCTGGCAGCAATGAGGGTGGGCTGTTCATTTCAGATACCTTGACTTGATCCCTGTGTTGCTTTCAGGTGAGCGGTATGGCGTCAGAGGCTAGCGCTGCTTCCCCAGAAATACCAGTGGATAGCAACTTGTCCCCCAGCACCTGCAATACAGGTGGACACTTTGTCAGCGGTCCTGGAATCATTGGTTGCCAGGGTGGAAGCGGTGTGCGGACGTAAGGGGGTAAAAAGCTCCCCTCCCCCCACCACTGTCAGAAGACTGCTCTGATTCAGACTCTGGCCTGGCCGTGGCACAGGGCCCCTGTTCTGAGGACGCAGACCGTGACTTTTTTGAGTGAGGACGACTCTGTGTCCAGGGCAGCGCAGGAGAAGGCGCTTGTGGGGGCACTTATCACTGCGGTGAAGGAAACCCTCAAATTGGAGGATGCGCCTGGGGCATCTGCTGAGGTGCGGGTCCGTTTTGGGTCCCACAAGTTGACCCGCACTACTAAGGTTTTTCCTTTATCTGTCTTATTTTGACAAATTTATAGACAAAGAATGGGACCGGCCGCAGAGGACCTTTTGTGGCCCCAAACTGCATGGCGGTCTGTTACCCTTTTGAGGAAAGCCTTTTGGAAAAATGGGCATCCCCCCCCCGGTTGTGGACCCCCCAGTGTCTCGGTTGAACAAGTTCACCACAATTCCGGTGGAAGGGACCCCTACATTTAAGGACCCTACTGACGGGCCCGGTCCATGTTCACCATGCTGGGGTCTGCATTGCGGCCAGTATTGGCCTCGGCTCTGGTGTTGCAGACTCTTATCGAGTGGGCAAAATTGTTACACTGCGAGTTGAAGAAGCAACAGGCTTTCCTGGTCTGTGTGGAGTTGGCTGACCAATTGGTGCATGATCTTATGTATGTCTGTGATGCAGCTTTGGATACAGCTTTGCTCTCCAGAGCCTCAGTATCTGCGGTGGTACTACGTAGCCTAATTAGGCTAAAATGCTGGTCCATGGATCAGATTTCCAAGAAGGCTCTGGCAGATTTACCCTAGCAGGGTGAGAGGCCATTTGGAGCTTCACTGGACAACATTATTAAAAAATGCCACTGGGGGTAAGAGTACCATACACCCAAAATCCAGAAAAGGGTAAGGAGCTACACCGTAGGTCAGGGCCCTTCTCTGCTCAGAAGTATTTTCATCAGTCAAGGGGCCAGCTAAGGGACAAAAGTGTCCCTGGATTTGCAAGCAGAACAAGCCTGCAAACAAATCTGCGACCGCATAAAGGTTTTCCCCCGCCCGACTCTTGGGTGGGGGTGTTGCCTTTGTGAGTTTGCAGCTCGGTGGACCTCCCTATTTTCCAACCAGTTGGTTTGCGAAGTGGTTTCATCAGGGTACAAGAGTTTTTTTTCTTGCCCACCCAATTGAATTTTTCCCTCAAACCTTCATCTTCTGGCTCGTCGGACCGCCCTGTTGGGGGCAGTGCAGGACCTGCTGAGATGTGGGGTAATGGTACCTGTGCCGCTGCCGGAAGGTTTCAGGTGTTTTACTCCAATCTGTAGTCCCGAAAAAGGACGCGGTCTGTCCCAATCTCAAGGCCCTCAACGTCTTTGTGAAAATTCAGAAATTTCTGCAGGTTTGCAGTAGGGGATAGCCACTACCATTTCATGACTCCCTTTCGGTCTGGCATCAGCACCAATGGTTTTCACCAAGGTGCTCGCTCAGATTCTAGCTTTGCTGAGACAGCGAGTCATCGCTATCGTGGGCTATTTGGATGACCTGCTCATTGACGCTTCGGGCTCAGACTTGGAGGAGGATTAGGCGATCGCCAGTCAGACTCTACAGGAGTTCGGTACTGAACCTACAAAAGTCAGTGTTGGTGCCGACTCAGCTTTTGGAGTATCTGGGGTTAATTCTGGACTCCTCAGTGGTGAGAGTTTTCCTCCCCTTGGAGAAGTTGCAAACTCTTTGGCGGTGAAGCTATTGGCATCTCGCAGGTGGTTGACACTAAGCTTCTGCATGCGAGTCCGGGGGCTCAGGGTGGCCACCTTCGAGACGGTACCTGAATTTAATCCATTTTGAAATAAGGCTGTAACAAAACATAAAAACTGGAAAAAGTGAAGCGCTGTGAATACTCTGGATGCACTGTATGTCAAACTGCAGCTAACTGGAGTAGGACAAAAAAAAACATGACCCAGTATTTCAGGATCATGCTTTTATAGGGCACTTGCAGCAATTGCTTTCTGCACTGCTTTTTGTGGTTGCACTTAAACATGTCATGACATGACAAATTTCCAGAAAGGCTTGAATCTCCATTTACATGGCTAAAAGCTTGGCTAGCTGAAGCTGCCTGCAAAAGGTGCCTCACACATTATTTTCCAAGGAAGATGTCTGTTTCAGGCAGAGAGCCCTTTCACAATGGTGCGTTTTTGCGGTAAAAATAGCGCTAATAAAATGCTCCCCATGCCGCTCTCCATTGAAATGAATTAAAATTGCTGTGTTTTACTGCGATTTTACCGCATTTTTACAGCGTTTTTTAATTAATTTCAATGGGGAGTGTTTTAATAGCGCTATTTTTACTGCAAAAACGCACCAGTGTGAAAGGGCTCTAATTCATCAGCGATCACCAGTGGTTAGATTTTTCTTCCACAGTGGAATGTCCCTACTACCCCCCCTTCCGCTTTCTTCTTTCAAATCAACCAGAAACTGCCAAAGGAAAGTGAGATTTGAAGAATGCCCTTAACCATCTGTTGACCCAGGGAATCCTACCAGTATCAACACAAGACCGGTTCAAAAGATTTTACTTATAGTTCTTAATTGCACCAAAGGCCAGCTGGGTATTTCCCCTATTCTGGACTTAAAAACCCTCAATGGATTCCTTCAAATTTCAAAATTTTACATGGAATCCCCAAGGTCAGTAATTGCCTGAGACGAGGAAAATACAAAAAAAAAAAAAAAATCATACAATCCCATATACCCAATCCTATACCCACAGTTGATCCAGAGGTAGGCAAAACACCCTAGCAAAGCATGATCCAATTTGCTACAGCAGGGGAAAAATTCGTTCCTGACCTCCCCGAGAGGCAATCGGATTTTACCTGGATCAACTTTACCTATAAATATCCGTTCCCAGTTATGTCTTATACATTAAGGAAATAATCCAGGCTTTTCTTAAAGCAACCTACTGCGCTATTGAGTTCCTACTTATCTGCATGTTCCCAATTACTTATCTTATCCCTGCACTTTGCAGCAATAAAAAAACTTAAAGTGGTTGTAAACCGAACATTTCATCTTTCTTTTTCTATTAGCAGCCTAATATCGCCAATTCGTCCCTGTCTTTATTTTTGTTCTTACCTGCTTCCTTCTCCTGATATGCCCTATATTTCGAGTGGTGACGTCACTCCGCGCATGCGCCATCCGTTCGTTAATCCGGCCAGCCGATACTCTGCCGGTCAATAGCGCTGTTTATGTCGGGGCTGCGTCATTTCCTGCTGTTGACGTCAGCCCCGACAATCGCGCGATATTTTACATAGACATTTCTCCCCCCCAAGAGGGTCATGTATCTTTACCATGTGACGAGTCACAAGGTATGAAGGAGGAAGATGGCGCTACATAAACCAGGAAGCATCTTCATATTGCAGTGGGAAGCCTGGATTACTGATGCAGCTAAGTCTGCAGTGTATGTTTTACTGTTATCTTTTGCCATATTTTGGCAGATTATCTGCAGCGTGCTCCGGAAGCTCTAACAGCTTCCGGGTGTACGCTGTGCAGAGCTTCTATTCGTTTCCACAATAAACAGAAACAAAGAAGAGGCTTGAATATTTGCTGTAGTGCGCACGCGCGGGATTACAGCAATCGTCATCAACTATGGGCGGAAGTTTGAACAGCAATAGATGCGGAAGACCAATAGAGGAATGACGCTGGCTTAGTACAGGGAATCGCAAGGACAAAGGTAAGGATTAAACAGGAATATGATAATTGCAATGATCAGATAACGATCGTTGGATACAGCGGGACACTGTCTTTAGGAATATATTAATATTTTGCAGAGTAGATGGGGGTTTACAACCGCTTTAATTTGTCACACTAGGCCTAGCCTCTACTCCCAGAGTTTTAAATATTCCTAGCACCTGCTTGCCCTTCTCAGAACTCTGGACATCCAAGTCACAGGCTATATAGACTACCTTATTCCGAAGAAACCCTTCCATCGGAAAATGTCCACAAGATAATTCAGATTCTTCCAGCCTTCGGCTGGGTAATCAGTTTGAAAAAAACTGCTCTCCAGTGTTTCACCTGGAACACTGGAGTCTGGTCCTGGTTACATCCCAGGCAAAAGTCTGTCCCCCAGAAAAAAAAAGCACATGTTCGATAAGCAAAATCCAAGAGACATTCTCTGATGAGATTCCCTATGAGAGCTCGAAGTCCTCCTTTTGAAGCAGTACCATTTGTCCAATTGCATTTAAGAACTGTTGTCAACCTGGAAAAAACAGGCTCCTTCTCTTGGTTTACCCATGCTCCTGTTCAGTCAAGGAATTACCTACAGGTGAAACTTGAAAAATTTGAATATTGTGCAAAAGTTTGTTTTTATTTCATTAATGCCACTTAAAAGGTGAAACTAATAGATTGACTCATTACATGCAAAGAGAGATAGTTCAAGCCGTGATTTGTCATAATTGTGGTGATTATAGCTTGCATCTCATGAAAACCCCAAATCCACAATTTTAGAAAAATAAAATATTGTGAAAAGGTGCAATATTCTAGGCTCAATGTGTCGCACTCTAATCGGCTAATTAAGCCACAACACCTGCTGCAAATGGTTCCTGAGCCTTTAGATCAGGGATCCTTAAACTACGGCCCTCCAGCTGTTGTAGAACTACACATCCCATAAGGCATTGTAACACATTGACATTCACAATCATGATTAGGCATGATGGGAATTGTAGTTCCTGAACAACTGGAGGGCCATAGTTTGAAGACCCATGCTTTAGATGGTCTCTGTCTGGTTCAGTAGGAATCACAATCATGGGAAAGTCTGCTGATCTTACAGTTGTGCAGAAAACCATAATTGACACCCTCCATAAGGAGGGAAAAGCCACAAAAGGTAATTGCAAAAGAATTTGGATGTTCCCAAAGTGCTTGTATAAAAGCACATTAATCACGATCAGCCCAAGGTAAAGTTATGAGAAGCCTAAGGATTTTTCAATCTACCATCGCAATTGCTATGCCTCATTTAATGTGTGTAAGAACTGACCAATAAAAGGAGAGGTGGAGGGCAAGAAGGAAAACGTACAAAAAACTAAACCTCTTGCTTTTTAGGATTTAAAGAGAAATCACCCACACCTAAAGTATTACACATAGACATGCTAGTATTAAAAAAAAAAAAAAAAAAGTGTGGACAGAATAATATGGGAGTCTAAGGCTATGGCAAATGTCCCCTAAGCCTACAAGATAAATTGCCTCTGTTCACTGTGTACCGTGTGTGGGAGACCTGGTAAATAAGTAAAGGCCGCATAGGGGGATTCTAAATAGTGGCCAAAGGAGCCGGACCTATAAATAAGGACAGCACCCTGGGGAGGCTTCAAAGGAAAATAAATATTATACAGGCGAGTGGGGGAAGGGGGAGAAAGAAAAAAGAAATACTGCATGAATAATTTTGCATTTAAATACAAACAAATAACATAACTGGACTGGACTGGATCAGTAAGCACCCCTCAAGTTAAAGTATACCCTGAGGCAAAGAGAAAGCATTTTAACGCAGGCCAACACCAGGGTAACACTAGGGCGCGCTTCATCTCCCCCTTGTTACCATCCTTTTTGTCTTGCTTTCTTTTTTTTTCTCTTTTTTCCTTTTCTCTCCTTTCGGTCACAGTTCTGTTTTTTCTTTTTTTCCTTTGTGTGGAAATAGCCCTTCCCTCTACCACCCGCGCCCCCTGCATTGGGGCAAATAAAGGTGTAAATAAATAGACAAATAAAGGGTGGTATTGAGGGGAAAGGTAGGAGGACAGAAATAAGAGGTCAAACTGGGGAAGAGAATTAGAAGAAGGGAGAATACTATGCAAAGGATGACGAGTAGGTCCACAAAGTGGGGACCCCCGAAAACATTAAGCAACACAACAGCAACAGGGTCCATCAGGCAGTATATGACCAAAGAAGATAGCCCAAGAACCCAGGGTACAACAAAGCAACAACAAGCAAATAAGGAAAAAAAACAGAATAAGAAACCCCACAGCGGAAATCCAAAGGAACCAAGAGAGGAAGGCTTTACAGAAAGCGAGTCAGATAACAGTAGGATGGAATAACAACGTACATAAGCACGAAGCCCATCAAAAGGAGAAATGGCCGAGATGTTGTTACGATTGGAGAACTCGATCAAGGGAGAAATACAGACATTACGGGCAGATCTCGGACACCTTCTTTCCAGAATAGAGCAAGTGGAAGAAAGAACAGAAAAGCACGAACAGGAATCAATCTTAAGGATCAAATCGATCAGATACAACTACAACAGAGACATATCCTATATAAGTTAGAAGACCAGGAAAACAGAAATAGGAGACAAAACTTAAGAATAAAATCAATACCAGAGGAGAAAGGAGAAGAGTTGAGGGAAATCATACAGGGAATATTTAACCCGTTACTGGGAAGAACACCAGAGGACCCTAACAACATACACCCCATTGTGGTATTACTCATCATTGCTGCAGCATCGTCATTGGTTCAAGTGGGTATATGTTGTTGGACTCAACGTTTATATAGGAGAGTCTCATTTATCCATGCAAGTTGAGGGACGGATCGGTGGTGAGGTCTCTTCATACAAATTAGAGACTTTGCTGCCAATTCAGAACACTGAAATACCACCGGCGTGCCAGAATTGCGGTAGGGAAAGCCATGGTGAACGAACATGCATAATCCCGACCCGTGTGTACAATAAAGAGGTATAGGAGGTTGGGAGCGGGATACGTGATTTGATGGGTCATATGTATATATGTATATTATGGTGTTGGGTGATGTATGTCATGGTGGAAGGTGATAACAGTGTGCTTTAGGCTAATAAGATGGGCAAGAAAGACGCTCCTCGGGGCTCTGTAGCTGAAAACTAGTTAATATTCTGCTCTGAGTGTGTGCTGGTGAATGGTGAGCGAATGGACACCCCCTTGCCCTGCCTATACTGCGCCCGTGCATGAAGATGTCGGAAAGAAACAAAGAAGACACGGAATGGTGACCTGGAAGCCGTCACGGAAGTTGATGCGTCACCCAGTAGCAAAGCGGCACGTGTTGGGAAGCACAGCACGTTAAAACCATTATGGACTGTGCCAAAGAGATGTTTCTGAAGCACATGTTGGAAGGAAGACAATTGAAGACTGTTCCAGAGGTATTGATTCTGAAACACATGTTGGGAGTCAGTTATGGACTGTTTCATAGGAGCCGATTCTGAAGCCTATGTTTAGAGGCGCAACACGGTAAAACCATTGTGAGCTATTCCATAGGAGCTGTCTCTGAGACACATGTTGAAGAATGGAAGTATTGAAACAGTGGAGGACTGTTCGGACCATATGGACGGTTCGAGGGAAGCAATGTCTAATTAAGCGTGATGTGCGCAAAGCGGCATATGTTGCAAATAACATAAATATCTGAATCTTGACCATTCTCTGGTTGCAAGCAGAAAAGGTGGCTTCTTGGTAAAACAGGATGCCCCAACAGCCCCCCCCCCCCCCAGGAATGTGATAAGTTAAACTTGTCTCCAAAGAGTCTAGGAGGAGGACAGCTGTTGGCCAGTCTCCGCAAATAAACAAACAAAGGACATTGATTAGGACAACATGATTTCAAGGATCAAAGGAATTGATTGTGGTATGGTCAAGATCGCCCCCCAGAGGCTAGGTATGGCATAACAGCCACGAACATGAATGTGAGTCATGAAAGTGCAATGATTGGTTGAACATCAGATGGGCAGGCAAGATGTGAGGTGTTGCGAATGATTTAATGAATGAACAAAACTGAAGAGGGAAAAATCTCTCAATTTCCCTTGGGAGCATGCTGAGCATGTGCTGAAACCACATGGACTAGGCCGCATGAAAGCCTGGCCAGTATTTTGGGCCTAGGCATGTGGCCGAGGCCTAGCTCTCTCTTAATCCATCAGGAGCCAGTCAGGAGGGACCGAACTTAAAGCGGAGGTTCACCCTAAATATAGTCTTTTTCCATGTGATCCAGCATACTGGCGTCAGCGCCAATACCCGATTTAGGACTCGGGTATTTACGGCGCAATACGGCGCCTGCGCACAGACCTAGGAGCTGACTGCGCAGGCGCCGTATTTCTCTTTCGGCTTTTTTCGGAGGGCGTGACGCGTCATAGCCGTAGGACTCGGAGAAATACGGCGCCTGCGCAGTCAGCTCATAGGTCTGTTCGGAAATACCCGAGTCCTAAATCGGGTATTTTCGCAACCAGTGATGGGCTATACAGGCGCCATCCCCCGCTGGGGAGATAAATAAAAATTGAAGATTAGACAGTAAGTTGGGGCATTAAAAAAAAAAACAGCATTCTGGCGCTGACGCCAGTATGCTGGATCACATGGAAAAGCGTATATTTAGGGTGAACCTCCTCTTTAAGTATCTTTCTATCTTATTTGGCCTGATATACAGTAGCAAATTCAGGACTCATGCATGTTAATACAGATGCAATAGCTTATATATAGGTATTAGTTTACAGTAAAGGATAGATACATATAGTTAGTTGTTGCATGTTTTTATTTACTTCAGACCCACTTAAGATTGAAAGAGTACATCGGGTGGGAAATCCAAAAAGAGCAGATACGGAGCAAATAAGAGATGTAATCGTGTGCTTTAGGTTCTACGAAGAAAAGGAACTAATCTGGAAAAAATTAAGGGGACAACCCCCACTAGTATCTGGAGGATGTCAGCTCCAGAAACCCTGGTAGGACGAAGATTACTAAAACCGCTCCTCAATCAGTTAATAAGTCAGAAAATCAAATATAACTGGGGGTTCCCGGCATGTCTAATCGGCTTCAAAGAGGGGAGATCTGCAACTTTGAGATTTCCGGAGGACATTAACCACTTGATAACTGCCCCATTGTCAAAAGACGTCATGTTTTTAAAGATGGATATCTCGGTAACGGCAGCAGCTGCTGCCACAACTGAGATATCCATCTCTTAATGGGTGGCGGTTCTGTACATAACGACGGTCTCCACGGCGGATTCGCCTCGAGATCGCCGTTATCGGTGGCGGGAGAGGATGCCGCCGCTCTCCCGTGCCCTCTGCCGCTTACCGTAGCCGAAATGTTATTTCAGTGTAAAAAATTAAAAACAAAATTAAAATAAATAAGAAAACAAAAACAATTTTTTTTAAAACGCCCCGTCCCGACGAGCTCGCACACAGAAGCGAACGCATACGCGAGTAGCGCCCGCATATGAAAACTGTGTTAAACCACACAAGTGAGGTATCGCCGCGAGAGCAATAATTCTAGCCCTAGACCTCCTCTGTATCTCAAAAAATGCAACCTGTAGAATTTTTTAAACGTCGCCTATCAAGATTTTTAAGGGTAAAAGTTTGACGCCATGCCACGAGCGGGTGCAATTTTTAAGCGTGACATGTTGGGTACCATTTTACTTGGCGTAACATTATCTTTCACAATATATAAAAAAATTGGGCCAAATTTATTGTCTTATTTTTTAATTAAAAAAAGTGAATTTCCAAAAAAAGTGCGCTTGTAAGACCGCTGCGCAAATACGGTGTGAGAAAAAGTATTGCAATGACAGCCATTTTATTCTCTAGGGTGTTAGAAAAAAATATATAATGTTTGGGGGTTTTAAGTAATTTTCTAGTAAAAAAAAACTGTTTTAGTCTTGTAAACACCGAATCTGAAAAACAGGCTTGGGTCTCAAGTGGTTAAAGAAATCTGTAGATATCCCAATCCCAGATTTACGAGGATGGAGGTAGGAGGAATGGAGGGGGAGAGAAGGGGAGGGTAAAAGGGAAGGAAAAGAGAACTAATAAGGTGGCCCACTTTCCCCGGGGCATACGGCCCGACCCCCCCCTCACCCACATTGTGGGGGGGACAGTCCCGGGTCCCACCCGAGGATGTCTGGATCAAGCTTTTCAAGTTGGTTCAGAGGCCATTAGTTGGCCAATGGGAGGGGAAGGGGGGTATGGGAGGGGGTGGAGAGAGAGGGGGTTCTTGAGGGGTGGGGGAAGGGGGAGAATAGGGAAGGGGGGTTTTTGGAGATCCACCTCACCAATTTTGCCAGAGGAGAAAATAAAATAAAGAAAGAAAGAGGTCAAACCCAGGAACAGAGAAGAGGGGAAAAAGAAAATAGAAGATGCCGATAATAAAATGTTTATCGTATAATGCAGGGATCCTCAAACTACGGCCCTCCAGCTGTTGTGGAACTACACATCCCATGAGGCATTGCAAAACTCTGACATTCACAGACATGACTAAGCATGATGGGAATTGTAGTTCCTGAACAGCTGGAGGGCCATAGTTTGAGGACCCCTGATATAATGGAAAGGGCCTTAACAGCCCCGCAAAGAGACATAAAGTGTTAAAGGAACTGAAAAGATACAAGACCGATATAGCGTTCCTACAGGAAACTCACCTTACATTAGAATCCAATATGAAGCTATATTCCATAGATTTCCCCACATGGTACTATGGCGATACCATCTCCAAACGCGCTAGAGGAGTGGTCATAGGAATAGCTAAGGGGTCCAGGTTCCTATTGAATGACAGACTAACAGATCCTGAGGGGAGATTCCTCTTTTTAAAAGGGAAATTAGAAGAGATGGAATGCACTTTAGTAAACATTTATGCCCCAAACGTACATCCGACAAAATACCTAGCAGAAATATTGGGAAAGTTAAGAGACTTTAAGTGGGGAAGGGTAATCTTGGGAGGGGATTTGAACTTTTGTATGGACCCTGCAGTAGACAAGACTTCTCAGATATTAGGGATCAAAAATACACTGTTAAAGCGGATGGTTCACCAAAAATAAATATTAAAAGCCAGCAGCAACAAATACTGCAGCTGCTGACTTTTAATATTAGGACACTTACCTGTCCTGGAGTCCAGCGGCGTCCGCAGCAGAGGATGAGCGATCGCTCGTCACCCTGCTGCTCCCCCCTCCATCCACGGCGAGGGAACCAGGAAGTGAAGCGCTCCGGCTTCACTGCCCGGTTCCCTACGGCGCATGCGCGAGTCGCGCTGCGCCCGCGATTGGCTCCCGCTGTGTGCTGGGAGCTGAGAGTTCCCAGCACACAACGGGAAAAGCCCGTCTTTTGCCCGAGACTGCGGGCCGGAAGTGGGTGCGGATACCTGTCTTTAGACAGGTATCTGCACCCCCCTCCCCCCTGAAAGGTGTCAAATGTGACACCGGAGGGTTCCGATCAGCGGATCTTCACTTTAGGGTGGAGATCCGCTTTAAGTAAGATAAAAAAAACAGCCTATACAGAAGCCAACTAGTGGACACATGGAGAATCCTCAACCCAGAGCAGAAAGACTATACATTCTATTCTTTGGTGCATGGATGTTATTCGCGAATTGACCATATTCTGGTCGATCAAAGCTTATTGGAAATGGTGATCGACGCAAGAATAGAAACTATGACAATATCAGACCATGCACCTATAAGTATATCTTTAAATATACCAGGAAAACAGAGGTCACCTCAAAATTGGAGGTTAAACGAGGAACTGGTGGTAGACTAAACCAGCCTGACAAGGGTAAAAAAGGAGTTAGAGGAATATTTTAAGATAAATGATACAAATGAAATATCGAAAGGAATAAAAAAGAAAAATGCTCCAAAAGAAACAAATTAATAGCGGAGATATTCAAGCTAGAACAAAAACATAAAAAAGAGGGGAAGCAAACCGTGCTATATATGGAATTGGTTAACAAACTAAATGAACTACTGGATCAGGAAACGAGAAGGGAATTCTATCTAATCGCAAAGGAAAGGTACATGTGGGGCAATAAAACCAACAAACACCTGGCCAGAATGGTACAGAAAAAGAAATCAAGAAACTATATCGATAAAATTAAAAACGAGAAAGGTGAGGTGGTATATGTAACAAAAGATATAGCTGAAACTTTCAGAGTTTATTATGAGAACCTATATGCGGTAAAACAGAAATATTGGAAAAAAGATGAGAAAAAAAAATAAAATACAGATTTTTTAAAGGAAGCGGGACTGTCAAATTAGTCAAAATAATGCATCAGTGATGGAAAGGCCCATTACAGAAAACAAAATCAAGATAGCTTTAACAGGCACAGCGTCGGGCAAAATCCCGGGCCCAGATGGCCTTACAGTATTATATTATAAAAAATGTAAGGAGATTCTACTCCCTAGACTCTGTCAGTATTTTAATGGCTTTGGGAAAGTCTACACACTGAGTAAAGAAGCCTCAGCTGCAACCATCATTGTCATCCCAAAGGAAGGCAAGGATGTCAAAGTTTGATCGGGGTATAGGCCAATATCTTTGTTGAATGCAGATATTAAGTTATTCGCCAAGGTATTGGCCGAAAGAGCAAAACAAGAGATGGCAAAACTGATCCATCCGGACCAGACAGGTTTTACCCAGGGAAGATAGGGGAGAGATAATGGGGTGAGGGCACTCCTTGTACTTCATAAAATGAAAAAGGAGGGGTCCCCAGGTCTACTCCTGTCCATTGACGCTGAAAAAGCTTTGACAGGGTAGACTGGGGGATCATGTTACAATCTCTGGAGATTATGGGTTTTGGGCAGAGGATGATGGAGTGGATTGGAACCCTCTATCAAGCCCCCACGGCTAGGATAAAAATAAACAGAGGCCTATCTCACCCCTTTATGATGGAAAATGGAACAAGGCAAGGGTGCCCTTTATCACGACTTCTCTTCGTACTGTCTATTGAACCCTTATTGAATAGGATCCGAAAATGCTCAGAAATAGAAGGGGTTAAAATAGAAAAAGATGAGCATAAACTATCTGCATTTTCAGACGATGTTCTCTTTTATTTAGTTAATCCTAACACCTCAATCCCAAAGCTATTAAGCCTGTGTGGTCAGAATGGAGAAGTATCTAACTTTAAATTAAATATTAAAAAAACTGAAATACTCAATGTGAATATACCTAAGGCAGAAGTACGAACACTAAAACTAGAGTATCAATTCCCATGGGTGAAAGAGCTTAAATACTTGGGGATTAGATTAGCAAACTCAATTAAAAAAATCTACGAAATTAACTATATACCACTCTTAGAAGAAATAAAGACAGAAATAAAAAGGGTGAAAAATAGATTAATCTCATGGTTGGGACGAGTTAATTTTTGTAAAATGGTACTTTTACCAACATTTTTATATAAATTCCAGATGGTCCCCATCCCACTCCCAAAACAAGTGTTTAGAACTCTCAAAAATCTGATTATGAACTACATTTGGAGAAACAAAAAACACAGAATCTCTCTTCAGACCCTAAAACAACCAAAAAATAAGGGGGGACTAGCAGTAGCCGATATAAAAAAAATACTATGATGCAGTAGTCCTGTCGCGAGTAGTGGAGTGGGCCAGAGGTAATGTAGAAAGAAGGTGGGTCAGGCTGGAGAATGCACTAGCGAAGGTGAAATTAGATAAAGTAATTTGGAACCCTCCCCAATTTAGGGCACTAGATATGAATACACACAAATTCACCAGAAATGCACTTAAAATATGGGACTCAACACAAAGGAAAATGGACAAGAAATTCAACTCACCACTTATAGCACTGAAGGATAATGATTACTTCCCACCGGGTACAGTAGAGGTGGGAGGCAATTGGATAAAAAATGACACGGCGCAACTTAGGGATATAATGCAGGATGGGCACTTAATAGCACTACAAGTTTTAAAAACACAAAATAAAGTTATGATAATAAATGATTGGAGGTATCAACAGCTAAGCCACTTTATCCAAAAGTTACCTCAACCCATCAGGTCCACAGAACAGTTAACAGATATGGAAAAACTATGTACTATGGAAAGGGCTAAAGGTACTATCTCAAAGATATACACAATCTTAATAGAGATGGATGAGCCAGAGATACCTCCATTTATTAAAAAATGGGAAAGGGAATTAGGGACACAACAAGATATAACCACTATAGCAAAAATCCTAAAACTGACCCATACTTCGGCAGTTGACAGCCGGACGGTGGAAATGAATTTTAAATGCTGACCGGCTGGTATATAACACCTGTAAAATTAAGTAAATTTAAAGATGGGCAGTCAGGCAACTGTTGGAGGGGCTGCAGTACTCCGGGAACAATGGCCCGCCTATGGTGGGAGTGAGCCAAAGTCAAGAGATACTGGGAGAGAATCCTGGATTTGTTGAGGAAATTACAAAGAAAAAAATTAAGTGACCCGTGGACCATCCTCGTCCATGGAGGAGACGAAGGAATTAAAAGATACAAAGAATCTCTGGTTCCACATTTATTGAACGCAGCTAAGAGGTTAATACCTAGAAAGTGGCAAGAAGTAGAGTGCCCTATGATATGGGAATGGATCGATGCAGTGGAAGAGACATATATAATGGAGGATATAAGGAACAACTTAGAAGATAACAGTAAAAGTCAAAATAAGAAATGGGAGAACTGGGGAGCATTTAAGAGGTCATGGAGCTACGCCGAAACCCTGCAGGAAGACAATTAAAAACACACAAGGGAGAGCAGAAATGGGGAAACTGAGAAGGAGGGAGGATGAAGGAAAGGGAGGAAGGCAATAAGGGTGAGGTGGAGGGGGGATCAGGCGGGGGGTTAAAAGAAGGGAATACATGCGCAGGATGGCAAACATACAAGCCATAATAGAGACGCTATGGGCTGGCTTGAAGGATAAAATGTGCGTCCTACGTAAACCTTACGAAAACTATTGAGGTGGAGTCTGAAGTGAAAAAAAAAAATTTTTTATGCCATTGTTAAACGAGGTCAAAGCTGAACTACATAGAATTGCACCAAAGCAACTATCCTGAAGCGGAAGAATAAACATTTTTTAAATCATTTTACCTAAGATGCTCCCAATACCACAAGCATATTTCAAAAAATTACAATCAATGTTTCTAAAATTCATTTGGAGAGGGAAAAAACAACGTATAAAATTTAGTTTACTGACTAAAGATAAGCCCCAAGGGGGATTAGGGGCACCGACATAAGAAAATACCCCCAAGTGATTGTAATATCACGAATAATGGACTGGGCTAAAAATAATACAGAAAAAAGGTGGGTAAATTTGGAAATTAAAATGAGTAAAATAGCACTGGGGAAATTTAATATGGGTCCCGGCACAGTATAGAGAAATTAGTTCTAAAGCTCACTATATTGACGAGGCATGCATTAAAATTATGGGATCAATTGCACAAGAAAGAAAAATGCGATTATAATTCACCATTTATACCTTTTTAACCGACACAAAATTCTTTCCACCAGGAGAAAAAAAAGGTTTGGCAAATAGATAATTCAAGATAACATTCAATTAAGAGATGTGATGAAGCTAAACAGGCTGCCAACAATTCAGGAGCTAAAAAATAAAAAGGAAATGATTTTGCGGTATGCGCAATTAAAACACTTTTTCGAAAGTCTCCCCCAACCGATTAGATCAGAAACAAATCTTCAGCCTCTTGAAAAATTATGTGAGGGGAAGGCCGAAAAGGGGACAATCTCTAAGGTCTATAAGATTTTAAATTAATCAAAATTACAGAACGTCTCGCCATACATCAAGAAATGGGAGGAGGAGTTGGGCTTAAATGTAAATGAGCACGAGATCAGTCAGTTAATAACGAGAGTTCATGCGACGTCGGTAAACAATTATACCATAGAATTGAATTATAAATGCCTGGTGCGTTGGTACCTTACCCCGGATAAAGTACATAAGTTCTCAGGAACTACCTCCACATTTATGTTGGAGGGGGGTTGTAAGGAAGTAGGATCCATGGCCCACATTTGGTGGACATGTCCCAAAATTAGAAAATATTGGGGGAGATTAGACAAAAAATTTGAGAAATATCAAATGATGATCTCCCTGATGACCCATGGGTTTGCGTACTAAACGGGTCCTGAATCCCAACCAAACAGTATCTGAAGACACTAACTCCACAACTCCTGAACGCGGCAAAGAACCAAATCCTGTTATTGGCAAGAACTGGAGAGTCCATCATTGAGAGGGTGGTGTAATAGAGTTGAGGAAATTTTATAATTTGGAATATCTAAGATTTAGGGATGAAGAGAAATGGGAGGAGTTTGAAGAGAAGTGGGAGAACTGGATAGGGTTTAAGCATACGATGGGATATGCAGAAGGGATGGGCGCCTAAAGCTATACAATTTAATGGTATGAGGTAACATTGCGAAGGGATAGAGAAGCTTGAAAGCAGGTATTAGCGAGGAAGAGACAAGTGAAAGAGGTTGGAAGGGAAGGGAGGGGATGGGAAGTGGAGGAGGGGGGAAGGTAATTCATTTCCTATGAAAAAAAAAGGGAAATAAGAAACAATAAGGAAAGGGAAAAAATAGGGAAAAACCACATATGATGCGAAACCATAGAAGAGACTTTATGGCAAATGAACCGTGAGCAAGTCTCGCTGCCTTCTCTTTTGGTGGAGTCTGAAGTGAAAAAAAAAGCCACTCCTGAACAAATGTCGGCGTCTTACCTGGGCTAAAGAAAAACATACCTGGTCTGTTGCTCAGTGATCCAAAGTCCTCTTTTCTTATGATTGAAAATGTTGTTTCTTATTTGGAAACCAAGGACCCAGAGTATGGAGAAAGAATGGAGAGGCACACACTGCAATGCTTAAAGTCCAGTGTAAAGTTTCCACAGTCTGTTGATTTGGGGAGCCATGTCATTTGCTGGTGTTGGTCCACTGTGCTTCATTAAGTCCAGGGTCAGCACAGCCATCTACCAGGAGATTTTGGAGCACTTCATGCTTCCTTCCACAGATGAGCTCTACGTGGATGCTGACTTAATTTTTCAGCAGGACTTGGCACCTGCCCACACTGCTAAAAGCATCAAAACCTGGTTCAATGACCGTGGGAATACTGTGCTTGATTGGCCTGCAAACTAGCCTGACCTGAACCCCATAGAGAATCTATGGGACGTTGCCGAGAGACCTAAGCCAGAACAATGCAGAAGAGCTGCAAACCGATGTTGAAGCATCCTGTTCTTCCATAACACCTCTGCAGTGCCACAGGCTGATAGCTTCCATGCCACTCCACATTGAGGCAGTAATTGCTGCAAAAGGGGCCCAAACCAAGTACTGAGTACATATGCATGCTTATACTTTTCAGAGGGCAGATATTTTTATATGTACAATCTTTGTTTTATTGATTGCATTAGTGAAATTAACTTTTGCACGATATTCCCATTTTTGGAGTTTCACTGCGAAGGAGTGTTCTAATCCCTGACAGTCTAAGGAAAATGGTCACAAACAAACTAAGCTCCCAATCAACATCTTGGAACTCAGACCAGTCAGAATTACTCTATTGCGAACAGCAGGCCCCTCATGTTTTTTTGTTAAAGGCTATAACTGATTTGAACACCAAGAATTCTCAGAATGCACTTGGCAGCAAAATTTAAAATAAATACAAATTTTCACATAAAGCAGGCATGTCCAAATTCCAGCCCACGTTCCAGTTAAATGTGGCCCCCCTGGTAATTTGGATATATCTTTTGTGGCCCCCTAGGGCCATGAAATAAATACAGTGTGTGTGTGTATATATATATATATATATATATTTATATATATATTTATAATATAGCCACTGCCTTGGAGGGGACAGGGAGGGCAAGATAATTCTTGTTGGGCTGTGTATTGGTGCTCAGATGAACACACTTAGGCCGAATTTTAATGGTTCAAAGAATGTCAGACAAAATGGTCGGCCCTCACACATGTTCACTTAATCAAATCTGGCCCTCTTTGGAAAAAGTTCGGACACCCCTGACGTAAAGCATAAATTCGGTGACAGGTTTCCCAAACAGTGCTAGCATGATAAAAACCACATCCACAATCCAATATGTTCAGCTATCCCCTCCATGTTCAAGGGTACTATTTAAGTATTTACATAGATAGTTGCATAGTAGGCAAGGCCAAAAAAAGAGACCAAGTCTGACCTATGTGTGTGTTTTTGTCAGTATTACATTGCATACCCTTGTATGTTGTGGTCGTTCAGGTGCTTACCTAATAGTTTTTTTATAAATTATTGATGCTCCCCGCTGAAACCACTGCCTGTGGAAGGAGAATGCCACATCCTCACCGCTCTTACAGTAAAGATCCCTCTACACAGTTTAAGGTAAAACTGCTTTTCTTCTAATTTTAGTGAATGGCTGTGTGTATTACATTCCCTTTTGCGGAAATATTTTATCCCTATTGTAGGGTCACCAGTACGGTATTTGTACATTGAAATCCTATCCCCCTCTCAAGCATCTATTCTCCAGAGAGGACAAGTTGTGCTTGTAACTTTTACCTGAACTCGCCCCTGTAGCCAGTTTTTAATCCATGTACTCACCCTATAGTCCATGCCAACAGACCTTACTTTGTACAGTAAACGTTTATGGTGAACTGTATCAAATGCTTTTGCAAAATCCAGATACACCTCGTCTACGGGCCTTCCTTTATTTAGATGGCAGCTAACCTCCTCATAGGTTAAAAAAATTGGTTTGGCAAGAACGATTCTTCATGAATGCCTTAGTTACTTGGTGATAACATGGCAGGGCCCAGAAACAAGGAAGCACATTCTGGCTGTCAATGCCCTTTGCTACGTGGAAGTGTTGGTTTGATAATAAAGTTGGTAATCCCTACTGTTCACTTTCCGTCAGCTCCAGGTACTGCTCGATAAATAAAAAAAAATTCAGGCGCACTGAATTCACTATTAATTCACCATTGTGAATTATCAGATGCCTGCAAGACAGAACACAAGACAAACCATAGTGTCAGTCTTGGCTCATAATCTGGTCACAATATAGTCCTCAATCTAAGCAGAATAGGCCACTAACCACCGATGCCCCAATTTACAATTGTACCTTTGTTTTATGGCAATCGTTCGTCCTCCACTCACAGATCGTTTCTACGGCCATTACATCGACCACTCGTTATGGCTTTATATACCCTGTGCAATGCAAGAAACTCCACTCTCAGTGCGTCATGACCATTTCTCTTTTGCATGCGAAACATTCGGGAGGGACGACATGGTGGATTCAGGCAATTCTATGCAGCCCCGCTGTGGTGGTGGAGCTTCTGGGCGGCACAAATCCACCCCCATGAGCAAGGTGGAGATGGTGCTTATCCTTGAAGCATAACTACGATTGCAATCTGCGCAACTACGAAATGCCCAATAGCCGAAAAACCTAATTTTGGAGAAGGTCATCGCCATTTTGGAGGGCGAATATTCGGTGCACCAAACAAAGTATCAAATCCGCAAGCAATGGTCTGATTTAAAGCACTGTGAGCAAGAGCAGATGGAGTCCATCTATCACATAATAAAAAAAGTAAGCAACATTTCTATCTAACCAATATGTAGATGTGTAAATTAGCTGTACATGTGCTTTCTCCAAGTAGGTCTTGAAAAAATTAGATAATGTTTCTCTTTCGTTCATGGACAGACACAGCCTTAATCTTGACAAAGTGGTTATTAGCCTTCATTCAGGAGTGACTAGGCAGAAAAGTATAGAAAGTGTTAAACACATCACACACCATACAGGTCCCTCTGGGTATAACACCTCTCTCTGCATCTGGCAGATCGTTTTTTTTCTGCCTAAGACGACATAGCTCCCTTCAGGCACATAGACCTGGAGATCTATTCCAAATTGAATTTTTTATTTATTTTTTTGGTCTACGATCATCAGCAACTGGGTGACAGGCTGGATCCCAGATCCTTGTAGTCTCCCCAGTTTCGGGCATCGAGCGTGTGCTGACCATAGCTATGCGCTGGGTCATCCACGACATGCCCGTCGCTCTACGAGTGGCTGGTGAGCTACACGCTCCAGGGCTAGCATATGACCTCTCTATAGGGCTGAGTTGCAGCAGCCGGGCCGACAGTTACCTCCGTAACCATGCAGAAGATGGCCTGTCTACAGGAAGGCTAAGTAGTAATCTCCTGGTTCGGCAGGACATAGCTGGACATTCCCGGGGAGGTTGAGTAGGGGGTCTTTTCTTTCCTCCCTGGGCTCTCTGAGCTAGGCTGACTGCTGGGGCCGGGGGTTATCCTGGGGGGGCTTCACCTGTGAGGGAACTCGCTGTACGTCCGCTTACAGATGCTATAAGCTGCCATGAAAAGTTTGCTTACCTGTGTGTTCCCCTCCATGCTGTCGGCGGCCATTTTGTCTGTGTTCCACACTGTTTGGCCTCTATCTCTTAATCTGCGGCCATTTTGCCTGTGGTCTGCGCTGGGTTTGGCCTCTGTCGCTCGGCGGCCATGTTTTTGTGGTCTGCGCCTTGTTTGGCCTCTATCTGCTAATCTGCAGTTATTTTGCCTGTGATCCACACTGTGCTCTGATCCATGCTGGGTTTTTGCCTCTACCTGCTACTCGGCGACCATGTTCTTGTGGCCCGCGGCGTTGTTTGGCCTCTATCTGCTGCTCAGCAGCCATTTTCTCGCCAGATCATATTTAAACGGCACAAGCTTGCAGACACACGCTGTGCAGTGGTCAGACTGACACAGACGGCTGACAAGGAAGCAGCTCAAGCAGAAAGCAGATGGCAGCCATACTATACTGTTCAAGTGTGCTGAGTCCTCTGGGGGGAACCCCTCGTCTCTCACAGCTAGGAGGGTGGGTTGTTGTACCTTGCCTTAGAGTCCCTGTGGGTGTCAGACGCGTGGGTCACATGGCGTCAGCAGCAGACGCCTTTTCCCCTGAAACACCTGAGCTAGCAATTGATGCCCCTGCACCAGATGTATTGGACGCTATGTCAGCAATCCTAAATGCTTTTATTGCCACGGTGGAAGTGGCGTGTGGGAACACAGGGGGTAAAAAAACACATCCCTCCCCCCGCCATCTTCTGGGGACGACTCTGATGCAGAGCTGGGGTTAAAAGCATGTCAGAATGGGTTAAAAGCATGTCAGGCTCCCTCGGACGAGCCGACCAGTTGGTACAGGGCCTGTAATTTGTCTGCGAATCAGCCTTGGACACTACTTCTCTGCTGGCCAGAGCCTTGAGCTATGCGGTGGTGTTACGTTGCCTGCTCTGGCTAAAGTGTTGGTCTGCGGACCAATCTTCCAAGAAGGCCTTAATGGATTTGCCTTTTAAAGACAACAGGCTTTTTGGAGCATCCCTGGATGACATAATTAATCACTTCAATACAGGGCTTTAATACACACCTCCATACCGGGCCTATTCTGGCACTTCTCTCCTACATGTACAAATCATAATTTTTTTGCTAGAAAATTACGTAGTACCCCCAAACATTATATAGGCTTTTTTAGCAGACAACCTAGGGAATAAAACTACGGTCATTGCAAAGTTTTAATTTGCACAGTATTTGCGTAATAATTTTTCAAACGCCTTTTTTGGGGAAAAAAATTGTTTCATGAATTAAAAAAATAACAAAACAGTAAAGTTAGCCCAATTTTTTTGTAAAATATGAAAGATTGTTACACCGAGTAAATAGATACCTAACATGTCATGCTTTAAAATTGCACACACTCATGGAATGGCGCCAAACTTTGGTACTTAATAATCTCCATAGGCAACGCTTTGAATTTTTTTTACAGGTTACTAGTTTAGATTTACAGAGGAGATCTAGTGCTAGAATTGTTGCTGACACTCTAACGCACGTGGCGATACCTCACATATGTGGTTTAAACAACGTTTACATGTCGCGAGCTACCGGGGACAGGGGCGTTTTTTTTTTTTTTTTTTTATTATTATTATTTTTTTACATTTTTTTTTTTTTTACGCTTTTTTTTTTATCACTTTTATTCTTATTACAAGGAATGTAAACATGTGTGTGACAGGTCCTCTTTATGGAGAGATGCGGGATCAATAAGACCCCACATCTCTCCTCCAGGCTGGAAACCATTAGATCGGTGAACAAAAATTCACCGATCTCATGAATACTGTTGCTTACAGCCGCAATCGCGGCTTTGTTTACTTACGGGACCCAGGCGTGACGTCATCACATCGCGCCCGGGTTCTCCGACGGTCATAGAGATGACTGGTGACCATCTGGTCACCAGTCATCACTATGGTTCCAGCTAGCGCCGCTATGATCATTCTTATGTTGTGCAGAATCGCCGGCAGAAGAGATGGATATCTGGATGATGCCTCTCGCTGCAGGCATCATTCAGATATCCACCCGCAAAGTCCAGGACAGCACATGTGACGTCCACTCTGGATGGGAGATCCACTTTGTGGACGTCATATGACAATGGCCCGGTATTGAAGGGGTTAAAGATGCCACAGGGGGTAAGAGTACGCTGCTCCCACAATCCAAAAAGGGTAAGGAGCCATGCACACAAATGTTTTTTTTTCGTCCGCCCAGCGCAGCCAGTAAACTATGCCAGGCTCCTGGACACCTTGTTCTTGCCAATTAGGGTGGGGGGCCTAGCGCCAAATTTACAGTGTTACTATCTTGCAGCTCAACTGTAACATGTACATTGGTGGGGCTACCCAAAGCTAAACAATGCCTCAGTGGCTACCCAGGCGGCCCAGATGCACTCATATGAAGCTTTGATTAATGTTCTATATCGTAATGGCCCTTACCCGGTCCAGGGGGGGGGGGGGAATACTGAAATTGTCATATAAGATATTTCATATGTGTAATGCTAGGATGGGGGGTACCAACCTTTCTGGCTCCCCGAATGCCCCATTGTGGCACAATCCTCAGCTGAAGGAAATATATAAAATTCCTCATGGTGATTGTTGGGCTGCATACGGGGTCAAATATGCACATCATTTATATAGGAATAGAAGGTTTTTTTTATCTTTTCTGGACCTGAAGGCTGAATATAAACTCCCTACCACATTTTGTTTCCGATACCTGCAGCTGCGTCATGCAGCGGGGGCTCAGTATGGGAGGGGGGAGGTGACTCTTCTCCCCTCTTGTACGGAGAAATTAATTGCCGAGGAGGATCACTCAAAGCTTGTCTCTAGATACTACTTCTCGCTGCTGACCACATCCTCTGTCAGGATGGAGAGGGTGGCGGTGCAGTGGAGGGCAGACGTTCCTTCCATGACAGACGAGGCCTGTGCAGACGCCCTGGACTCTGCCATCAATGCTGTTGGCAAGAGACAAGCTCATACAACTCAATTATCTGCACAGGATTTATTACACTCCCCAATGTTTGTATAGGATGGGAAGGTTGGATGCGCCAGAGTGTTCTAGATGCAGGGGGGGGGGGAGTGGGCGACTTCTTCCACATGGTGTGGCTATGCCCACATGTGGTGGGATTCTGGAAGGCGATTCTCAAATTCATGGAGGAGGCCCTCCCGAATATATACTCCCCAGCCAGATGCCTGTTAGGGGATCTGGACGAGGAGGAATTATCAGAATCCAAGAGGACGCTAATTAGAATATTGTTCTGTTATACGAAGAAGGCGTTGGCTCTCAGGTGGGGGGATCCAGTGCCTCCCTCGCTGCAATACTGGGTGGATCTGGTGAGCCAGGCAGTGCCAATGTATAAACTGACCTATGCTGCTAGAGGTTGCCCTAACAAATTAGAAAAAGTTTGGAATGACTGGTTGAAATACACCACTGGGAATGTTGAGATAAGATAAGGAAATGTTTGCTAATCTTGTTTAGTTCGAAATCTGTTCTGGAAGTGATAGGTATGTGAATCTATGGTCAAACATGTATAACATGCACAATTTTCGGAGCTTTGCTTGTTGAACCTGTAAAATTGTAATGTGAAGTTCAATAGCCATGTGATGTAATACCGTTTTTCCTTAATTTTAATGTTTATTTCTTTTGTCTTGTTTTTCTTGATTTTTTTAAAAATAAAATTTACCCTTTAAAAAAAACTATCCCAGGCCAATAAAGCGACTGCTGAGTGGGGGGGGGGGTTCGTCTTTGTGAATTTGCGACCTGGTGGACATCGCACTAATTTCTCTCTCGCCCACCAAACAGTTTTTTTTCCCCCTCCAACCTCCAGCTTGAGCTGACCCGTCGGAGAGCCCTGTTTGGTGTAGTTCGGGATCTGCTGGTACGCGGGGTAATCATTCCTGTCCCAGTACAGGAACGATTTCAGGGGTTTTACGCAAACCTGTTTGTAGTACTAAAGAAAGAGGGCGTTCGCCCAATCCTGGATCTCGGGGGGCTCTCAATTGCTTTGTGAAGGTACAAGGTTTCGGGATGGAGTCTGTTCGCTCTGTTGTCGCTGCCCTCCATCTGGAGGATTTTCTGGCATCTTTGGACATCAAGCACGCATACTTACATGTCCCCATATGCACCAGGCACCAGAGATGTCTGCGCTTTGCGGTTGGAGAAGACCACTACCAATTTGTGTCTCCCCTTTGGACTGGCATCGGTACCGAGGGTGTTCACCAAGGTGCTCGCCCCGATTCTGGCCCTACTAAGACAGCTTGGCATCGCTATCGTAGGCTACTTGGACGATCATTTTCTGAGGGCCACTTCAAGCTCAGAATTGGAGGCGAGCGTGTCTATAGCCTGTCAAACCCTCCGAGATTTTGGTGGGGTGCTGAACACTCAGAAGTCAGTATTGGTGCCGACTCAACGCCTAGTGTATCTGGGGTTGATCCTAAACTCATCAGAGGCAAAAGTTTTTCTCCCTGTGGAAAGGTTGCAGACTCTTCGGGCTGCAGTGCGGCAGTTGACATCCCAAAGATGATCGTCATTCAGCTTTTGCATGCGAGTCCTGGGTCTCATGGTAGCCTCCTTCGAGGCAGTACCGTATGCTCAATTTCACACTCGAGTGTTGCAGAAGGAAATTCTGTCCAGATGGGACAGTGCCCATCGTCCCTGGATTGTCAAATTCGCTGAGCCACCTAGTCAGTACCTCCCTGGTTTGGCGGCTGACATCACCGTCACTTCTGTCCGGGAAGTCCTTCCTTCCCATTCACTGGATGGTGGTCACGATGGATGCCAGCCTTACCAGTTGGGGGGGGAGGAGTCTGGGGGGGTCCAGTCAAGAGACCCATGGGCAGAAGCGACAGATGCGGTGGCACCGTGGAGTCAGTATCGGCTAATCTATGCCTTCCCTCCTCTGAAGCTCCTTCCTCATCTGCTTTGCAGAGTGGAGGCAGAGGGGATCCCAATGATTCTAATTGCTCCGGATTGGCCTCGGAGTCCTTGGTACGCCAACCTAGTGTGTCTAGTAGCAGACGTCCCTTGGCGTTTACTGCTGAGAGCGGACCTGCTGTCGCAAGGTCCCATACTTCATCCTGCTTTACAGTCGCTGGCTTTAACGGCATGGCTATTGAAAGCCATGTGCTAAGAGACTGGGGACTGTCTGATTCAGTGATTTCTACCATGAGGAGGACTCGGAAGCTATCCTCTAGGAAGATTTACCATCGCACTTGGAAAGCCTACATATCCATTTGTGAGGAAATGAGGTGGAATCTGCACACTTATTCGGTTTCCAGAGTCCTGCTGTTCTTACAGCGGGGGGTGGACCAAAAGTTTGCTTTAAGTACGATCAAGGGGCAGATTTCTGCCCTGACGGTCTTTTTTCAACAACCCCTGGCAGCTCACTCTCTAGTAAGTATGTTTGCGCAGGGGGTTCGGCATGTGCCCCCTCCGGTCCGTCCTCCCCTTCCTGTGGGAACTGAACCTGGTCCTCTCGGGGCTTCAGAAACCACAGTTTAAAAACTTTAGGGAGATTTCCTTGTTGACACTTTCTCAGAAAGTGGTCTTTTTGGTGGCTGTTGCGTCAGACAGGTTTCTGAGCTGGCACCCTAGTCATGCAAGGCCCCATATCTGATCTTACACAAGGATAAGTTGGTGCTCCGTCCGCAGCCTTCTTTTCTTCCTAAGGTCGTTTCGGCCTTCCATCTCAATGAGGAAATTCTACTTCCATCCTTGTGTCGTCGTCCGTCGCAAACCTAAAGAGGCGGCGTTGCATTCCTTGGACGTTGTCCAAGCTCTGATAGTATACTTGTCTGTTACTGCTCAGTTCCGGAGGTCAGACTCGCTGTTTGTTTCGGTGGCTGGTCCTAAGAAGGGCCTAGCTGTCTCGTCGGCCACCATCTCACCATAAACGGTCGGGCGCCTCCCTTTGCTGTCATGGCGCATTCAACCAGGGCCATAGGTTCCTCTTGGACTTTCTGACATTAAGCGTCTGTTTCTCAGGTGTGTAAGGTGGCGACTTGGTCGTCCGTTCACACTTTTACTAAATTCTACATGGTTGATGTAAGTGCATCTTCGAATGCTTCTTTTGGCCGCAAAGTTTTGCAGGCGGCTGTTTAGAGTTGTAACTCCTCAGATGAGGAGCTCTGTTTTGTTTTTGGGTGAAGTTATTTTTATTCTGTTCCCACCCCTTGTTTTTCACACTGCTTTGGGACATTCCACTTTGTCAAGATTAAGACTGTGTCTGTCTGTGTCTGTCCATGAACAAAAGAGAAAATACGATTTTTGTACTCACCGTAAAATTATTTTTTCAGAGTTCATGGACGGACACAGCACCCACCCCCTCCTTTTTTTATGTTTGTACTGCTTTGAACTGATCTGCGAGATGCAGAGAGAGGGGTTATACCCAGTTTCTGCCTAGTCACTGCTGAATGAAGGCTTATACCCACTTTGTCAAGATTAAGGCTGTGTCCGTCCAACTCAGAGAAGGATTTTCGGTGAGTACAAAAATCCTATTTTTCTCTAATCTTTGTCTGAATTTGTTTTTTAACTGCTTAAAGACCAGAGCAGGCCTATTTACGTCGTCAGAATGGCATGGACAGGCATAAGGGCGTACAGGTACGTCCCCTTTAATGTGCCGCCATGCAACCCATTTTTTTTACTCTACTATCAACAGGAAAACGCAAAAAATTAGGCTACAGATAAGCCACCAGAGGAGACAAAGTGAGCGCGGAGAAGTAAAGCAGAAGGGATGCAGACTGACCGTCAGCATCGCTTTGCTCAGGAGGAGTGAGAACCAAGCCATCGGTGGTGTTCAGTGGCTCGGTTCTCAGTGCAGAGACACCGGGGGACAGATGCAGCATCAGTCTGATGCTGCATTCACCTAGGTAAGTATACTTGGCCAAACACTCTTAAGTTGTTGTAGTTACAGTGACAATGTGCTCTAAAATGTGGCAAACTTGGGCAATTTTATGGCCTCGAAGTTGAAAAGGCCTAATTTGTTTGGCATTAATGCATTAGATACATTAAGAACAAAAACTGTGTGTGTGTGTGTGTGTGTCAGAGCCCCAGCACAGCAATAAGTGTTAGCTTAACCACTTAACGCCCGCCGCATGTATATTTTCATCCACAGAATAGCACGTACAGGCAGATGGGCGTACATGTACGTCCCTGCCTTCTTGCGGGCCGGGGGTCCAATCGGGACCCCCTCCGCTAACATGCGTAGGGCGTTTTACCTCTGGGAGCGATCCGGGATGAGGGGGCGGCTGTTCGTTTTTATCCGCCCCCTCGCGATCGCTCCCAGCCAATCCGGCATCCCCCCATTCCCACTTACACAGGCAGCACTTCCCCTGCCTGTGTAATGAAAACACTGGCAGAGGAATTGATGTCACCTCTCCTTTCGGCGGTATTTTTAATCCGGCGAGAGGAGAGAAGACATGCCAAGTAAGTCGCACCAACAGCACACTGACACCAGTACACATAGGCACATTAACCCCTTCCGATCACCCCCCCCCCCCAGCCCCCTGTCACAGTGTCACTGTTTGCAGTGATCATATATTTACTGATCACTGCATTTAGTGTTAGTGTGACAGGCAGTTAGTGTTAGGTCCAGGGTAGCCCCGTACCCCCCTAATAAAGGTTTAACCCCTTGATCACTGCCCTAGTTAACCCTTTGACCCCCTATTGCCAGTGTCACTAAGCGATCGGATTTCTGATCGCTGTATTAGTGTCACTGTTGCCTCTAGGTAGCTAAAAAAAATGTATATTGCAATTTTTTTTTTTTTTTTTTTACTAAAGACATGTGGCTGAATATATTTTGGCCTAAATGTTTGACTAAAATTTAGTTTATTCGATTTTTCTTATAACAAAAAGTAGAAAATATAATTGATGGCAATCAAATACCATCAAAAGAAAGCTCTATTTGTGGGAATAAAAGGACGTAACTTTTGTTTGGGAGCCATGTCGTACGACCGCGCAATTGTCTGTTAAAGCGACGCAGTGCCGAATTGTAAAAACGCCTTTGGGCATTTAGCAGCATATTGGTCCGGGGCTTAGGTGGTTAAGAAAGAGATTGTCACCCCATGTAGCAAATAAGGTACATTTGCACTATTGTAGAAAATGTGCCAAATTAAGGCCATTTGAGAAGCTAGGAGACCGAAAAAAAAAAAAACAGACAATAGTAGTTCAAATCAAATAGGAGTTTAAGATCAAATAAATATTTATTCAGGATCAGCTACAGTTTGCTGCCATGCCACTGCCCCGCTACCCAAAAAATTGTCCATGTATTACTGCCAGACAACTCAGACATTTCAGGAGGGCAACCCAGCAAGGCCACTTTCAAGAGCCATCATCACAGCCTCTTCAGCTGGGCCTGACCCTGCAGAGTCCACATCACTTGGCCCTGAGGCAAGGTAGCTGCTAGCATTCCTCTGTAAAAAATTGTGGAGGGTGCAGCCGCACAATACCACATGACTAATTTTATATTCGACCGGGTTGATCGAGGTTAAAAACAGCCTAAAGCGACTGGATAAGATGCCAAAGGCATTTTAAACCAGCCTTCTGGTACGAGAGAGCCTATAATTATTCTCTGCTCTGGGGTGAGGTTCCTCATAGGAAAGGGCTTCATAAGATGTTCACCCAGAGCAAAGGTCTCATCTGCCACAATCACAAAATTGAGGCCCTCAACATTGTCAGCAGATGGCAAATTTTAGGTGCCATTCTGGAGCTGGTGGTAGAACTCTGTCTACATAATGACACCTCCATTGGCCGTTCTTCCCAACACCCAGGTACAGGAACTTGTAGTTGGCAGACACAACAGCTAGCATGACTATGCTGCAAAAGCCCTTATAATTAAAAAAATAATAGGACCCCGAGTTGGGTGGTGGGACAATCCTGACATGCTTGCCATCAATAGCACTACCACAGTTGGGAAAATCCCACCGCTCCTCGAACTGGGCTGTAAAATCCTGCCATTGCTGGGGGTTGGTACTTCGGCACATAACAATGCAAGCAGATTTGACATAAACATTCTTTGCCAACATAAGTATAACATTTAAATGAGTATTTAAAGAGAAAAGTGTCAACTTATCAGATTCCTCACCCCCTCTGGTGGCCCATTCTAAAAATGTTCTGGTGGGAAGGGAAATGAGTAGATGTTTTGGAAAGGTAACACACTCCACTTCCATGAGAGCTGAATGCATAAATAATGTGATACTTTGGGCAGCCCCTCCTTACCTACACTACTGGCAGCCACTCCTTACTTACACTACTGGCAGCCCAGTGGACAGGTCAAGATAATAGGAGGCAAAAACTTTCAACAGTACAATTAAAAAGTTATTAGGCAGACCCTTGCACTACATGCTTTGGTGAATTCATCCAGAAATATGACCACAAATTAGTTACTGTGCATGGGTTTTGCAAAGTCAGAAGATAGAGTAGTTGTATCGGTTATCTTAGCATTTTTGGGGGGGAGCGGGTTCCAAATTAGTTTGTGCACCAAAAAATTTACTCTTGCATTAATTTGAGGACAACAATAAGATTGGGACATATTTTAAGGGGGTATTTAGGGTAAACAGAAAAAAATTTGCAGACAAAAAACATTGTTACTTGGCTAGGTATGTATGGGCCTAGGGTAGCATGCTGGGGAGGTTAGTGGAGGAAAATATGCATGTAGGCCAAAAAAGGAGCAGAAAAAGCTTACAGCATGCATGAGGACATTCATAGCAATAATGAAAATGATGGAATCAAGAAATTATTACAATACATTAGAAAACATTAAATATATAGAATGTGATGTTAAAGGCTAAAAGTTACCAGAATATATTCATTTTGCAGGACTTGAACAATGGCAGAACAGGTCTCTGGAATAATGAGTCCCAGAGCCTGGGGGGAGATCCTAGCCGTAAACTTGAGGTCCTGGAGACTTTTCCCCGGCGCCAAGTACCGCAAGGTGGCCATGAGCCTTTGCTCTGGAGTGATTGCAAGCCTCATGCATGTGTCCTGCTTTCTAATATAGGGGGACAACAATGGCAAGAAACTGTAAAAGCAGGGGCCCGTCATCCAGAGATGATTCCTAAAATCATCAGCATTATTGTCCTGAAGCTCCCGCAGCAAAGGCATACAAGAAAACTGAAAAAACAAGGGGTTAATTGAGCGCACTCCTGAAGAGGTAATGGAAACTACTACTATAAGAACAAATGTAGCTGTGACTAAGGAGAGTGGTCATGATACTGATAATGAGTCAATTTAAAAGTCCATAAATCAATCTAAAATTAAACTTCCGCAGAGATGGCAGCCTGCTAGCAGATAAAGGAAATCTGAAAATGCAGCAAAAGAAAAAAAGAAGCAGCGCCTAAGTCGGCAGCGGTGGGGATGGCTGTGGATGACGTCACGTCCGGGTCAACAGTCGGCGGGGGTGCATGCTTCTTCATAAGGCTCTATGGGGGCCATCTTGCAACAGGGAAAATTTAACTTGCGGGACATTTGCCTATTAGTTCACTTAATGCCATGGAAACTAATGCTATCCTCAAGCTGATATGCGGAATGCAATGATTGAAAAATCAGAGTAATACAATTAAAACCTAAGCTATAGAGGTAGCGACAACATTTTAGGGCTAAAATTCCCTGTTTACTAAGCAATCTATAAAACTTGTCGCTACCTCTACTGATTCCCATCCCTTCTGATTATACACGTTTACACTCCCATGTTAAACTTACCAGGTATATAGTTGGGACATTGGGGGGGGGGAGGGAGGAGAGGGGGAAATCTAGTTAAGAAATTTAATCTATTGTTTACTACTATAATTGTCAACACAATGTTTCCTGATGCATTTATTGTATTATGTTTATTACTCTGTATGCTCTTTATTTTATTATAATAAACTTAAATTTAAATGAAAAAAAAACCTAAGCTATAATATTAGCGTTATTAAAAATGAATTATTAGTACAATAGAGGATAATTTAAAAAAATATATTTAAAACAGTGGGAGATGGGATGAAACATAACTTAATCATACCCCAAGCTAATTATAAGATCACAATAAAAAGAAAAACAGGAAAAAAATTAAAAAGCTAGAGGCTATCAAGGGTATAAATCCAATAATTTTCCCTTTCGCACAACTTTTTATATCGTTCTGCTTGGGGAAGGTGTTTGGAAGGTATTTGGAAATGGCCTCCATTACCCAGACACGGAGCCTCGTAGAGGACTGCTGGGGAAACTCTTTAAAATTTCAGACGACACTATATTTATCACGCCCCTTTCCACAAAATTCCGGAGTTCTCCAAACCTCTTGCGAAGAGTACGGATAGTACGGCCCACATAAAACAGACCACAAGGGCAGGTTAAACAGTACACTACATACTCAGAAGAGCAAGTAAAAAAGTCTGGTATGGTGTACCGTTTGCCTTTACACGTAAAATCTTTTTGTCTGTGTGACATATTTACAGGTAAGGCTTAACGCCTTTTTGTACTGGTACATTCTCTTGATATTAAAAAATGTCAGAAGCACTAGCGTGGGGCCCTGAGTTTTTAATTTTACTCGGAGCTATTTGGGCCTTGATGTTTTTGGCTATTCTGTAACTCACTAGTGGACGAACCGAAATGGTTGATCTGAGATGTGGATCCTCACTCAATATCGGCCAATGTTTGGATAAAATCCTTTCCGTTCTCCTAAACTGACTATGAAATTGAGTGACAAAATGGACTGGTTGAATATTATCACCTGATCTCATGGTTTTATTGCTCCTAAAATCAGTATTCAGTACTGGCGTTCTTGTACTTGGAGCTGTTGAAAAATATCCCTGAGCCCAGGTTCACACTGGACTGCGGGAGTGAAGCCGTGCAAGTTCAGCTGAACTCGCACGATTTCACTCCTGCTGGCAGTCCCGATTTCGGACGTGATTTAAGAGACATCTGTGCAGATGTCAATGTAAATTGCGGCGCGAAATCGCAAAAAGTAGTACAGGAGCTACTTTTTGAAATTGGTGCAGCGCCGCAAATGTGGCGTCGCAGCGATTAGGACGGTGTCATTGCCGACAATTGCTGGCAAATGCCGCCGATTTGAGATGCAATTTGACATGTGAAATCGCATCTCAAATCGTACCAAATCGTACCCAGTGTGAACCTGGGCTAAGAGTCAGTTCTGCCGCCTTAGACACAACTGTACTCGATTACAAGATTATACCACTCATGGGCAAATACTAAAAGACACATTTTCAGATAAATGTTATCCTGATGAGCTAGTGGAGAGGGCATTTCAACATTATCTGAATACTGATGTTAGGAGCAATAAAACCGTGAGATCAGATGATAATATTCAACCAGTCTGTTTTGTCACTTAATTTCATTGTCAGTTTAGGAGAATGGAAAGGATTTTATCCAAACATTGGCCGATATTGAGTGAGGATTCACATCTCAGATCAACCATTTTGGATCGTCCACTAGTGAGTTACAGAAGAGCCAAAAACATCAAGGTCCAAATAGCCCTGAGTAAAATGTAACACTCAGGGTCCCGCGCTAGTGCTTCTCTGACATTATTTTATATCAAGGGAATGTACCACTGCAAAAAAGCATTATGCCTTACCTGTAAACATGTAACCCACAGACAAAAAGATTTTACATGTAAAGGCAAACGGTACACCATACCAGACTTTTTTTACGTGCTCTTCTGAGTATGTAGTGTACTGTTTAACCTGCCCTTGCGGTCTGTTTTATGTGGCCCGTTCTATTTCCAAACACCTTCCCCAAGCAGAACAATATAAAAAGTTGTGCGAAAGGGTAAATTATTGGATTTATATACTTGATAGCCTCTTGCCAGGGGGCTTGAATGAGGGTCTTGAAATCAATATTTTATTATAACACGTTTTCCATTTATATATTTTCTTATGGGTTTATCTGATGATAATGGTACAGTATTTTAGTACCTTCCCTTATCTCTCTTCTTTTAAAAAAAAAAAATATATATATATAATTTTTTTTTCTACTTTTCTTTTTATTGTGATCTTATAATTAGCTTGGGGTATGATTAAGTAATGTTTATCCTATCTCCCACTGTTTTAAATTATTATTTTAAGTTATCCTCTATTTCACTAATAACTTATCTTTAATAACGCTAATATTATAGCTTAGGTTTTAATTTTATTACTCTGATTTTTCAATCATTGTATTCCGCATATCGGCTTAGCATTATTTTCCATGGCATTAAGTGAACCAATAGGCAAATGTTCTGCCAGTTAAATTTTCCCTGTTGCAAGATGGCCCCCATAGAGCCTGATGAAGAAGCACGCATGCTTCGAACGCGCGCACCTCCCCGCCGACTGTTGACCCGGACGTGACGTCATCCACAGCCGTGCGCTCAGGAACGCTGTCCTCCTTCTCTATTCTCGGAGAGTGCCTGGAGTCCCCACCGCTGCCAACTGAGGCAAGGAGCTAAAGTGACCAGGTCTAATCAACACCGAGGCCAGAGCAACACTAACTTACATCAGCTGTACCTGGGACCAGTGCAAAAGCACCTGTACAGATAAGCCTTGCCATATAGCTTGTTTGTGAATGTTATCCCTTATATGGTTTTTAATATACTTTTAATACATTTACTTACTAAGTTTAAAGGGCGCTGCTTCTTTTCTTCCTTTGATACAAGAAAATTGGTAATGATTAAACAACCAATTTTTGGTCCAAGAACTTCTCCTCCTCCTGTTCCTGGACTGGACTTGGGTCAAAGCAATAACTCCAAGCCCAATAACAGCACATTCTCTCCTCAGAATGCGCAAACATGGTTGGTTGACTAACGACCGTTCAGAAACAAACTGAAAAGCGTGCATCAACACTGACTAAACTTCTACTAACTCGAGATTACCAGAAGGAGCACAAAGGGTGGTGCCTGACAATTGAACTTCCTGTTTTGTAGTCTTGTAGTACGTCTAATATGTCGCTATGTTAGTTTTTGTTTGCCGACAATTCTTTGCCATTTGTATGCAAGACAAGTTCACAACCAATGCCCTTCGGACAAAAGTCTGAGGCTCTGTCCGATGAAAATCCGATTGTGTGTACGAGGCTGAAGTCTCTCCCTAGTAATATCTAATCTGTCATGCAAATGGTCTTCTAACTATCAGACGTGTCCGTCGAATGCCTAACCTGGCTCTAGCCTATGCTGTTTATTGAGCCCTGAGCTAAAACTAGCTGTAGACTCTCAGACCAGAAAAGATGGGGTTAACTAAAAAAACATGATCTGAATATAACTAAAATGGGATCTGCATATAAACACTAATGCGATAAGCAAACTCTATATTTTACCATGGGACTTTAGAGGCAGTAGCAAAATCATATGAGATAAGACACAAACTTAGAATATGAGTTTTAAAAAAAAAAAATTAATCATAACGAATGGTATATCGTATCTACCTGAACAATACAGCATGTCCCAAAGATACCAAATTCCACCAAAAATACCCAATGTAGAGAGAACCCCTATGATCACCCGAGTAAGGAAAGGGATGGTCAGCACTCAAGCTGACATACAGGAAATAGTATTCCATTAATGAAAATATATATACAATGCTGTAAAAACACCTACAGTATGTGTTTCAGAAGTTGGCCCTTAGTCATGACTCATGGCCATGACTAAGGACTAACACCTGAAATGCGTAGGCTGTTTTTGCAACATTGTAGTTTTTTTCAATAAAGGAATACTATTATTTCTCACAGAAAATTATTGCTGTAACACATGTTTTACTATACACATGTTTATTCCCTTTGTGTGTACTGGACCAAGACAAAAAAAGGGAGGAAAACAAGCAAATTGGACATAATGTCACACAAAACTCCAAAAATGGGCTGGTCAAAATTCTTGGCACCCTTTCAAAATTGTGGATAAATAAGATTATTTCAAGCATGTGATGCTCCTTTAAACTCACCTGGGGCAAGTAACTGGTGTGAGCAATATAAAAAGCACACCTGAAAGCAGATAAAAAGGAGAGTCTTACTTAGGCTCCTTACACATGGAGCGGTCCGTTTTTCGGTCCGCTCCGTGTGTCCGTCAGCTCAGCGGGGGGTCTCCGCTGAGCTGTCGGGCGGACGGGGCGGTCCCCACACACTGTGCAGGGACCGCCCCGTCTCTCCTCCGCTCTCCCCTATGGGGAGTCGGATGGAAACGGACCGTCTGTTCGTTTGCATCCGATCCGTTTGGCCGGACGGAAGAAAAATAGGACATTCTTCCGTCCGCAAAAACGGATGCGGATCGAGGGGACGTTAGCGGATGCATCATCCGCTAACGGATCCGCTCCCATAGGGACCCATTACAAGTCCGTAAACGGACTTGTAATGAGCGGACCGTTCGTCCGCTAGTGTGAAAGGGCCCTTAGTCTTTGCATTGTGTGCCACACTAAGCATGGCAACAGAAAGGGCAAAAGAGAACTGTCTGAGGACTTGAGAACCAAAATTGTGGAAAAATATTAACAATCTCAAGGTTACAGAGATCTAGATTTGCCTTTGTCCACATTCCACAACATTATCAAGAAGTTTGTAACCCATGGCACTGTAGCTAATCTCTCTGGGCATGGACGGAAGAAAAAAATTGATGAAAGGTTGCAACGCAGGATAGACCGGATGGTGGATAAGCAGCCCTAAACAAGTTCCAAGGAAATTCAAGCTGTCCTGCAGGCTCATCCATTGACATTTAAATGAAATGAAACGCTAAGGCAGGAGACCCAGGAGGACCCCACTGCTGACACAGACACATAAAAAAGCAAGACTACAGTTTGCCAAAATGTACTTGAGTAAGCCAAAATCCTTCTGGGAAAATGTCTTGTGGAACGATGAGACCAAGCTAGAGCTTTTTGGTAAAGTACATCATTCTACTGTTTACCGAAAACGTAATGAGGCCTGCAAAGAAAAGAACACAGTACCTGCAGTGAAATATGGTGGAGGTTCTAAAGTGGCCAGCACTTGGGAAAAAGCGCCCTGGAGCAGTTTGCAAAGGAAGAGTGGTCCAAATTTCCGGGTGAGAGGTGTAAGAAGCTTATTGATGGTTATAGTGATTTCAGTTATTTTTTCCAAAGGGTGTGCAAACAAATATTAAGTTAAGGGTGCCAAGAATTTTGACCAGCCCATTTTTGGAGTTGTGTGTGACATTATGTCCGGTTTGCTGTTTTTCCTCCCTTTTTTTGAGTTTGTTCCGCTACACACAAAGGGAGTAAACGTATATACTGTAGCAAAACATGTGTTACCGCAATACTTTTCTGTGAGAAATACTTGATTTTCTAGAAAAATTTCTGGTGTGCCAACAATTTCGGCCATGACTGTATAGACTGATTACTGGGATGCTCTCTACATTGTATGCTGATCACCAGGGTGCCTACTATATTATATACTTATCACTGGGACACTAATCACTGCAGTGCTAAACATATTGCATTCTGTCCCTAGGTCAAAAGGTGTGCGAAGACCACAGAAAACATTTCTCTCTTTTCATCTTCATAACAAAGAGAGTGGGTGCTGTGTAATCCACATGTAAACTGGGCAATTCTGTTATCCCTGCCTAAGATTTCAGTGCAGCAGAGGCAGAGAGCACAGGAATTAAAGAACTCACTGTAGCAAATTGTCCCAGGGAATGATAAATAGGGAGATATCGGCCAGTGTTTGAACATCTTGCCCTAACACTGATTTCTGCCATGATTCTTGGTGAAGTGACACAAAGTGATTCAAAAATGAAAGCAACCCATCATTCGTGAATTTAAATAATTACCAAACTCTGATCTAATACATTGAAAAAACAATTGCAATTAATTATATGCTTCGTGTAGAATCACACCGTTTTTAAATTATTGCCCCGCCCCCTAATTAAAGTACACCTACAAAGGCTTCCTGGACACAGAAAAAAAAAGATGTCCCTAAAAACTTTTTGGAAATGTTGGGGACTATGTGTACTGTATACCGCATATCTGGGAACAAGTGGTGTGTATACTGCGCTGCCTAAAAGAAATATCGGTTAACACGGCTAAAAAAGAATAAATTAGTAAACAAAAAGTGGAAAAGAATGTGTAGTGCTCGAACAATGAGTATCATAACAATAAATATTGGTATGTACTAGGTGTGAATAAGGTCACTAAATGTAATATATAGATATATAACAATATGATTATAAAAAAAATATGAAAAAATAGAAAGTCCAGCGATTGTGTTCCACCAAACAAATGATGAAATATTCAATACATGATATAGTGTAACATGTTGAAGTCCATAGAGGTAAGTATCACCACGTGAAGATATTCTGATAGAAATATAACTGATGTCTTCTTTTAAGTGAAGAGTGACCACCACCAAGCTAGCAAATGGAGGCTTACCGGAGAGGGTGGACTTATAGTGACATACGTCACTGTAAGTCAAAACAAGCTTGTATGTGCAGTTCACAATCAGGCACACGGAGAATATAATGGTATATACGTCTGCTTAGCTGATAGGTGGTGAGGTATACGATAATATGGAAGGTTCACATCAATATCGCTCCAAAAGTGTCAATAGCCAGAGAAGATAGGGAGAAAAGTAGCCACATAGCGTAATCCAGTTTCATAAAACCAAATTTAATAAAATAAACAGGTAAACTCACATGTAGGCTGTGCAAATTTTGCATGTATACATAGGTGAGGCGGCAGTGGAGGCATATCTGATGGATTGCTTTGGAAGCTGACATTCCATGTAGGTAAGTGCACAGTAGTAGTTGGTCAATGCACATCCAAGCATTTACATGTGAAGCGCCCTGCTCCTGTTAAACAGGCGCTGCTTTAAATTTAGTGTGGGTCTGAGCTTATTTTGCTCAAACCAGAGTGATTAGGGGCAATTTAGCCTCTGTTCCAGCCATGGCTGTGCTGAGAGTGTCCACCATTGCTTACCTGGGGGTGTCATTACCACCCCAGCAGCAAGGTCAAGGTGTATTGAGTGTCCCCCTCGGCAGCGAATCAGTGGGAGTGGTTGCATGCTGGGGAGGGGTACTTAAGGGGCAGACGCCATTGGTGCAGGGGTCTGTCTGTCATCCGTTCGCACCTCGTGGCCCACCTGGCCTGAGTTGCGTGCTCTGAATCCTGGTTCCGGGACCACGGCTTCGCCAGTGGGCCCAGTTGTCTGGCTGGGGCCTGTACTGCAGAGGTGATCCTGTGCTGTCTGTCCTGCGGGAGGAAGCCACCTGATGAAGGAAGCCAGGGGAGGACATATCCTGGAGAGGACCATGCAAGAGGCTGGTACCTTGGGAGAAGGAAACTTCATTGAAGGATGCAACGTATACCGAGAGGCTTGACAGTGTCACCTGTCGGATCTAAACTTCTAAAGAAACAAAGCTAAAGAGATCCGGGTGCTGAATCCTGTGGCAGAGGATTTCGGACCAAAGTGACTCATCAAAAAAGGAAGGTCTGTGGCAGAGACTACTTTTGATTATGCACCTGAACCTACCTACCCTTCCACCCCTCATCCTTCTTTTCTTCTAAAATTCTCCCAAATAAATCCAAAAAAAAGAAGTGCATTGTGTGGACATTGAAAATCTTCAGACTCAGAGGCGCATGCGCGAAGCCTAGCGGGACGGACATGCCCAGCTAGAGCTCCGCTCCGTGAAGGAGAATACCCGTTGATATATAATCGAAAACGGCACCGAAAACGAACGGGGACACGAGCAAATACTCAGGAGAGGTGAGGGAACCCGCAGGAACGAAAAATGGTGCTTGGAGGAGCGAGGGGCAAAGGCAAGCTAAACCACAACGGCGGCGCGCAGCATCCCAAGAGCACCGCAAAAAAGGCGCCTGTCACCTCAGAGCACCTCTCCTCAGAAAGGGTCAAAAAAGGCACAGGGAAAACAGCAAAGACAATGACTTCCACCAGGTATCAACACCCGGACAGTGAGGGGAATGACAGCGCAGAAGAACTACAAGCCTCAAACATAGAAGCCATAGCCCCCACAGGTCTCCTGAGGCAATTTGAAAAAATGCTCAACAGAGCACTACAAAACACCTCAGACCAAATAACAGCTAATCTCACTAAGGAAATTAGAGAGCTTGGAAACCGCACACAGGCATTGGAGATAAAGACAGAGGAAATAGAAACGTACACGCAGGAATGTCTGACAGAAATTGACTTTCTTAAGGAGGAAAATCTGGTGCTGCAAAGCAGACTAGAAGATTTTGAGAATAGGGCCAGAAGGTCCAACCTTAGGTTTAGAGGAATCCCAGAATCAGTACTGGACCTGCAAGCTACCATAATGGCGCTATGCCAGGAACTGATCCCTGGCATACCAGTGGAAAGACTGGAAATGGACAGAATCCACAGAGCTTTAACCTCAAGAAAAGCAGATGGCCCTCCTAGGGACATAATTGCAAAATTTCATTTTTACAGAACAAAAGAGCAGGTCCTGGAGGCCGCCAGAGGAATAGAAAGCCTGTCCTTTCAAGGACACAACTATCAGATTTTCGCGGACCTATCGCAACTGACTATAGCCAAAAGAAGGGCAATGAAGCCACTTTTATTAGAGCTACAACACCACAAAATAAAGTACCAGTGGGGCTTCCCCTTCTCCCTGCGCTTTGTTTACCAGGGAACCAAAATTGTGTGTAGAACACCAGAACAACTACACCAAGCATTATTGGACTTCAAAATACTAGTCATGCCTGCCACAACTGACACCACCCGCAGAAGAATGGCTTCTTCTTCCTCTCGCATGGATCCATCCCACCAAGACCAAAACAACGGCACACCAAAACCAAACAAAAGAGGCAGATTCATGGACCAGCCTCAGAGTTCAGAAGATACGATGGACTGAACATATCAAATAGGAACATTCCAACTCTGTGCATCCCCCGTTGCCCACTATTCAGTGATGTCTTTGCTCCCCAACTTGACTCTACCTCCTCCCAGGAGGTCACAACCCCCCTCCAATATTGCTCCCACTTTACCTCATCAATTTAAAGCAGTACCCCCCCCCTCATGCTTCTGAATCTCCTTCTGGACTATTTGGGCTTGCACCCATCCTACCTAGAGCAGCGCAGGATCCTTACGCCCTATCTTTCCCCACATCTGCATCTCCCAATAGAAGCCTCCCCCTGCTCCATGTATTACAACCCGTAGAATTGATGTGAAGCAACCTCGCTTGCTCCCCCCAAATTTCCATCTAAGCTCTCATATCTGAGGAACAAAACGCCCTCAGACACCAGTAACTTCACACCCTGTTCTTAACAAGAGGATACACTCAACAATGCTAAGTAGGGCTCCCCGAGGGGCACCTACAAGTTCTTTCCTGTTTCAGTACACGGGTCTCCGATGCACGGAATCCACATGTGCTACCCTAGACCCCCCTCCGGACCCGGCAATAATATGCCGGTTCTGAAGGTGGGCATTTTTTCCCCTGAAGGGAACCTGTTTTCCCCTTCACGGGTCAGTTCTGGACACTTAATTAGCATAAAGTTGTTTAAAAGTTCTATGTATTGTAATGTATTTCATCTCTTTCTCAAGGGCAATCATTTTGAAACCTTCCCCTCTCCTCCTCCCCCTTTGTCTGCGCGAACTGGGTCGGGACGTCGCGACACGGACGGTCAAGGTAAGATCTTTATGTTGGTTTGGCTGCCATGGCTCCATTGAACTTACTATCGCTTAACGTACAAGGCCTCAACGTTCCGCAGAAACGCACTAAGGCATTTAGACACTTTCAGACCAAGAAAGCACACATCGTATGTTTGCAGGAAACCCATTTCACCCCTCACTCTACCCCTAAATTTTTTAACGCATCATATCCACAAGTCTATACGGCATCCGCCCCCGCCAAAAAAAGAGGCACCCTTATTGCATTTCACAGAACAACACCCTTCACTCTGAAGTCTGAAATAAAAGACCCAGAGGGACGTTACATAATCCTAACAGGTCACATTATGGACACGGTGGTGACAGTAGTGTCATACTATGCACCTAACCTGAACCCACTTCCATTTCTGTCTCATCTCTTCCAAATTGTCAACACACACAAGATGGGAGCTCTCTTCTTATGTGGCGATTCCAACCAGGTTCTTCTCCCTTTCCTGGATAGATCCCCTTTTGCCCCCACCAAAAAACTAGTTAAATGGTCTCTCTCCAATCTGTTATCTAAGTATAAATTGGTGGACACCTGGAGAGAAACCAATCCTACCAAGCGAATATACACACACTACTCTAACCCCCACAAATCTTCCAGCCGCATTGACCACATCCTCACTACTATCGGAATGCTGCCAGAGGTGCTTGATTCTAGCATCATTCCCATCCCCTGGTCGGACCATAATGCAGTATTCACAACAATTGCATCCACAATCCCTAAGAACCATGACCCAACCTGGTACCTCCCTGAAATCATACCTAAACACCCTGCCTACTGCTCTACAATTGAGCAGAACTTAAAAGACTATCTAGAACTCAACTCCACTCCAGAGACATCCCCCCTCACTCTTTGGGAGGCTCACAAGCCTGTACTAAGAGGCGCAATCCAAAGACAGATGGGGATCCTTAAGAGAGATCGTTTACAATTAGGGAAAAAACTGGAAACAGAGTACAATACAGCTTTTCTGGCCTTCCAGCAGAACCACTCCCCCATAACTAAAGCTCGGGTAGACAAAACTCGCATGGAATATGACTTATTCCTTACGAACACCGCCATCAAAACGCTAACCAGGTCCAAACACCTTTTTTATAAGAACTCCAACAAGCCGGGAACACTCCTGGCAAGAGCCCTCAACCCAACAAATAAGACACACGACCCAATAAAACTGAAAATTGCAAACAACAACATATCGAGCAACCCTACCAAAATAGTGCAGAAATTTAGTGCCCATCTTAAAAAACTACTTTCGGAACCAAACACCTTTAACAAATTGGAGACCGACTCCTTTTTCACACAACTACAACTCCCGCAAATGACAGAATCTCAGAGAGCAGATCTAGAAGGGCCAATAACTCAAGATGATGTTAAGGCAGCCATAAAAGAACTTAAATTAAACAAAAGACCTGGACCTGACGGGTTCCCATCCCGGTACTACAAAACCTTCTCTAGCCTAATCTCCCCCACGTTAGCAGACGCATACAACGACCTATTAAAATCAAATTCCTTCAGGCAGGAATCATTAATGGCCACAATTTGTATGATCCCAAAACCCCACTCTGACTCCTCCCTCAGTGAAAATTTTCGCCCAATATCCATGTTGAACACGGATGTTAAACTCTTAGGTAAAATTCTGGCCAGCCGCCTAAACAAGCATATCGGTTCACTGATTCACCGGGATCAAGTGGGTTTCATGCCCACTAGGCAGGCAGGGGATAACATCCGGAGGGCATGCTTGCTCGCCCACTCAGCTAAGGCGAGGAGGATCCCAGCCTGCTTCATTTCTCTAGACATCAAACAGGCCTTTGATTCAGTTTCTTGGTCCTACATGGAATATACTTTACAGAAATGGGGCTTCGGTCCCAATTTTAGAAACTGGATCATGGCGCTCTACAACAATCCAAAAGCGTACGTCAAATACGCAGGATACAAATCTGAAACGTTCACAGTCCAGAGAGGTACAAGGCAAGGCTGCCCCTTATCCCCTTTGCTGTTCGCCCTCCTTATAGAGCCCCTAGCCCAAAGAATCAGATCAGACCCCAAGATTTTAGGCATAGAACTAGGAGGCTTCAAACATAAATTATGCATGTACGCAGATGATATTTTACTTTTCTTATCCTCCCCCCAAGTTTCCGGCCCGAACCTCATCCCAATCCTGAACCAGTTTGCAGATGTTTCAGGCCTAAAAATTAATCCGAAAAAGTGTTTAGCTCTAAACATTTCATTATCTGACATCGAACTTAAAGCTACAAAATCAGGACTTCCCTTTGAATGGCCTGGGAAAAGCATCCCTTACCTAGGAATCCACCTCACAGCAGATATAAAAGATCTTTTCTCGTCCAATTATCCCCTGCTATTAAAGCAAATAACAAGCCTATTGAAAACATGGTCACAACTCCCCCTAGCATGGTTCGGGAAATTAAATGCGGTTAAAATGACAATACTGCCCAAGCTCCTATACCTCTTTAGAGTACTCCCTATACCAATACCGGCACATTACATGAGATTATTTCAGAAACGAACCTCTCTCTTTATTTGGGGGCCCTCTAAACCTAGAATCAAGCCACAAGTCTTGCAACTCCCCAAAACCAATGGGGGGACAGGATGCCCCAACTTCACCAAATATTACCAGGCAGCCCAATTAGCTACCCTTACAAAATACCACGCAAAGCATGAAATTCCCCTTTGGGTCTTGATAGAAGCTCTAGAATGCGACCCTATTCCAATATCCAATTTATTGTGGATCCCTCCAAAACTGCGTAAAAATATCAGTAACCCCGTCACCAAGCACTCATTAGCACTCTGGGACAAAATTAAATCTAAAAGTGACATACAGTCACCACAAGTCCCCTGCTTTCATTTATTAAAAACCCAGACTTCTACCCTGCCTGGGTATACCCCAACACATTCAAAGAATGGACAAAGAGGGACTGCACTCAAAAATACAAGTTTTTTAACTCCACCACCTTTGTCCCCTTCCCATCACTTTGTGAGACGTACGGTATCCCGCAGGGTGAACTTTTCAGATACCTGCAAATCAAAAACTTCTTCCTTCCACCAGTAAATGAATCAATCTCGCCCATCCAATTCTCTAATTTCGAAAATATATGTAAAACTAACCCACACGCCAGAAACGCAATTTCAAACCTATACTCCTTGCTACAAACACAGCCTGATTCCTGGAAAATACCGTATGCTAGCAAATGGGAAGAGGACATTGGAACGGAACTAAGTCCCGCAGAATGGAAACAAATTTGGCTCAACACCAAAACTGCATCCATTAATGTATCAGCATCTGAGACAAATTATAAAGTACTTTCTAGATGGTACCTTGTGCCAGCAAGAATAGCGAAGTTTTCACAAAATCACTCAGATTTATGTTTTAGAGGTTGCACGGAAAAGGGAACATACTTTCACACTTGGTGGTCGTGTCCTATAGCCCAAGCATTTTGGTTGGAAATCTTTCAAATAGCAAATTCTTTGACAGGCAAAAGTATTCCAATAGACCCCAAAACGGCCCTGCTCAACTTAAAACCCAGCATCTTATCACATTCACAATTCAATCTGACTAGGCAACTCTTGACTGCTGCGAAGCAGACCATAGCGAAGGCCTGGAAAACCTCGATATTAACAGTGAATGAAACAATAAATAGGATGAACAATGCAATGGTATACGCCAAAATGACGGCACTAGAGAATGACACGATCACCAGGTATGAACAGGTATGGGCACCCTGGGGTACACACATAGCACGGAACGCCTTTAACAATGATGTACTCATGCCATGGTAGCCCACCCATCGAAGCGGCAGTGAATTCATACACCGTTTGTCGGGGCCTCCCGGCCCAGCCGTGCAGACTTCCCTTCCCTAACCCCCCCCCCTCCTGTCATATTTTTTATTTTTCTTTCATTAAGTTGCCGCAATCCTCATTTTACTAAGGAATCTTCAAGATGTTAAGACCAGTCAGGTACCCTCTCGATGCCAGGTTATACAGACGCACCTGCTAATTAATATTCTTATATTCCACAAGATATTGAGGCGAGAATAATACTCAAAAGGTATACCTCCCTCGACGCACTTCTTTACGTATTGCAGCAGCCTATCCTTGTACCGTAATAGAACCAGCCTTATTAAACAACTCACGAGGATTGTCAATTCATATCAGAATCTTAATTTTTTTTTTATTATTATTATTTAGTGAGAATGTATTTCTACTTATTTCTCGTAATACCAATGTAATGCCTGTATTATGCTCAAATAAAGATATATTTGACAAGAAAATCTTCAGACTCTCCTTTGACCCTGGACAGTGATAACATAGAGGTAACATGCCACCCAAAATATAACCAGCAGCTCCTGTGGGGGTAGTGCTACACATGGTACATGGACAAATGAATGGAGCCAAATGCAACCTGTCTGCTTCCAGGGGCACACATCCCTCCCTTTACTTACATAAAGGCTCTGATATATGTTCCCTGTATAGCCCTCTGCACCCCTGTAAATGAGCCCTAAGACTTAACCCTTGTACTGCCACTGATGTAGAAACTACGTGGGTGGCTTTGGGGGTTTTTATGCACACTTATGGTGGCTGAAGACAACTGACAACTGTCAGATGTAGGCAATCTGGCTGCTGGATCCCTTCCACACACCCTGTTACCATCTGATGTCTCATTTAAGCAAACATGTTACCAAGACGGTGAGCTCGGGAGCTGGAAGGGAGCCTCTTCTTACACGGCCATGGAGGGATGTTCTGGAACAGGAGCTGAAAGAGACAGCTGGTCCGCGTCCGGAGTACAGTCATTCAGGAAGGATTCAGGACAGGTGTCCAAAAGTGGAAAGCTCTGGAAGAGACATGCTAGGGGAGCTGGATTTAAAACCAGAGGGAGAGTCTATGGAAATTTGTGCCAGAAGAAGGGGCAGGACTTGCATGTCGGACTTGCTGGGATCAGTAGTCTATCTACATTTTATTTAGTAAATTGGTTGCTGCCAAAAAGTAGTACTGCAGGCCCCGGCCTACAAAGGGCTATCAATTAAAGACACTGGGACTTATTCAGAGTGACCTGATGGTGTGACAGGAGTACTAAAGTTGGACAGTGAAGTAGTGTGCTGGAAGAAGTGTTCTGAGGTAAAAGTCTGTCAAGTTTAGGGTCAGCCATCTTGTCCTGCTAAGAAGTATGACACAGTTACTTTTATTCTACAAAGTACAAATTATCCCATGGGCATCCCATGTCTGTTTCCCTGAACCAAGTTCTATTTCCTAATAAAAACAACAGAAATAAGCAAGAGACTGTCTCTCCTCACCTGACAGGACATGGATGTGTGTTTACATACACAGATCCACGTTCCTGCTCTGTGACCAGCAATGACAAGTGGCGTCAGACATTGCTGCCGCCGGGCACACGCGCGCTGACCCCCTATACCGCCGGGGAGCCGAGGACATCATATGACACCCACCCAGGATGGGAGATCCCACCTGTGGACGTCATGACTATGGGCGAGTAGGGAAGTGGTTGTACACCTCAAACATGAAATATGAACAAAGAATATCCCTCTATAGTGTGTTCTTGTCTCAATCCAGGTCACTTTTTTTTTTTTTACCACCAACAGAAAAATGGTGATAGGAGGGAGCTCCAGCAAATTGACAGCCTCATTTTTGTTCCTGTGTGCTGTGGAGGGGGGAGTGTACCTTCCCTTAAATCATCTTTCAGACCTCTCCTCACTGAGCTCCGCAAAGTGTACCTCCTTTTCTTTTTTTTGTGACAGCACACACAGGCTCAGGGCCGGTGCTAGACTATTTTTTTCCCTAGGCAAGACCAGCTACTTGCACCCCCCCAACAAAAAATAAAACTTCAACGTTTTTTCAAACAGTAGAAAATATTAAAGCAGCCTGTAACTCGGGTGACACAGTCCCACTTTATATCACCTGATATCAGTAATGTTTCTCTGGAAACTGGACTTGCTTCACCTGCAACATTTTCACCAGTCCACACTGCTGCTTTTCCTGAGAGGGGGTGCTCTCCTTACATGGATTCAGAGAAGAGGAAGGGGAGGAGACGAACATTCCCCCAGAAGACCGTCCACACCAACCATCATACCTGCCCCCTCCAGGACAGGAGCAGAGCCTCATGCGGTTGTGGTGGCTCCACCAGCGAAAGATTGGGGACATTAGGGAACTCTATGGACTCTTGGGGTGGCTGCCTACTTCTAGTGTTAGCACGGGCCCTGAACAAGGCTGTATAAATTTGGGACTTTGAATGGATGTAGAGAAGACTGCAAATAAACAGGTAAAACTTATGTAGGAGATTTGTTTTATCTCTGTTTATCAACTGAGGCCAGTCGCTTCAATGGGTTATTTCCTCTTACTTCCTGTTTTGTCGGGGACCGGAAGTGAAGAGAAATATCCCCAATGGAGTACAGAATCAGATGGCAAAAAAACATTATGGGGTTGTAACCCTCCCTTACACTATCCAAAACAAAACAAAAACAACGTTTTGCCGTCAGTTACATCTTAAAGTGCACCTAAAGTTGCTAAAAGGTCATTGCAGGCATAGTAATGTGCTGAGGGCCGCACACCCTCCATGCAGACACAGGCCGCTCATACTTGTCATTTCTGTTCCTGTGTTTATTACCGTTTAAGCCAGCAATGAGCGGCACCGCCTGATTCGGCCAGCAGGGGGCGCTGTGGGTCGGTGTCCCTCCCTTGGTCGTGGCGCGCATGCGTGCTCCCAGTCCCAGGAGGGGGAGGAGGGATTCCGTCTGGTTCCGTAGGTTTGGGGAGAGCGGATCGGGCCGGGGAGCCGGCGGACAGCGGGTCGCATTGGAGAAGACAGAGGGGGGCTGTGTCCGGCCTCTGAGTCCGCCAGCAGCATGGTGATGGCGTACTTCGTGGAGAATTTCTGGGTGAGCTGAGCTCTGATTTGTCTTCTCTTCCTGCCTGGCCTCCCTTCCTTGGAGTGCCGGAGGAGGGGGCTGTACCTGGGACGGGCCCCCCAAAGGCCCTACAGCTGCTGAAACCTTTTAATTACAGGCAGGGGGCATGCTGGCATCTTGGTACATCAACATGGGGGCCCAACAAGACACCCTATTGTTTACATTACAGGGGCCCCATCCTGTCACCACCTGTGGGGGTCCCTGTACTGTCACCACCTGTGGGGGTCCCTGTACTGTCACCACCTGTGGGGGTCCCTGTACTGTCACCACCTGTGGGGGTCCCTGTACTGTCACCACCTGTGGGGGTCCCTGTACTGTCACCACCTGTGGGGGCTCCTGTACTGTCACCACGTAGACGGGCTCCTGTACTGTCACCACGTAGACGGGCTCCTGTACTGTCACCACGTAGACGGGCTCCTGTACTGTCACCACCTGTGGGGGTTCCTGTACTGTCACCACCTGTGGGGGCTCCTGTACTGTCACCACGTAGACGGGCTCCTGTACTGTCACCACGTAGACGGGCTCCTGTACTGTCACCACGTAGACGGGCTCCTGTACTGTCACCACCTGTGGGGGTCCCTGTACTGTCACCACGTAGATGGGCTCCTGTACTGTCACCACGTAGCTGGGTTCCTGTACTGTCACCACGTAGCTGGGTTCCTGTACTGTCACCACGTAGCTGGGTTCCTGTACTGTCACCACGTAGCTGGGTTCCTGTACTGTCACCACGTAGCTGGGTTCCTGTACTGTCACCACGTAGATGGGCTCCTGTACTGTCACCACGTAGATGGGCTCCTGTACTGTCACCACCTGTGTGGGTCCCTGTACTGTCACCACGTAGATGGGCTCCTGTACTGTCACCACGTAGATGGGCTCCTGTACTGTCACCACGTGTGGGGGTCCCTGTACTGTCACCACGTGTGGGGGTCCCTGTACTGTCACCACGTGTGGGGGTCCCTGTACTGTCACCACGTGTGGGGGTCCCTGTACTGTCACCACGTGTGGGGGTCCCTGTACTGTCACCACGTGTGGGGGTCCCTGTACTGTCACCACGTGTGGGGGTCCCTGTACTGTCACCACGTGTGGGGGTCCCTGTACTGTCACCACGTGTGGGGGTCCCTGTACTGTCACCACGTGTGGGGGTCCCTGTACTGTCACCACGTGTGGGGGTCCCTGTACTGTCACCACGTAGATGAGCTCCTGTACTGTCGCCACGTAGACGGGCTCCTGTACTGTCACCACAGGGGACTGCTTCTTGTATTGTCACCGCCTGGGGGGGCTTCCCGTACTGTCTAGCATTGGTGTCATTGGCCACAATAGTATCCCCCCAACATTGCAGTAAGTGGGTGAAATAATAACCCCCAGCATTGGTGTCGGTGACCACAATAATAATCCTCTGCATTGGTGTCAGTGATCACAATAATTAGGGTCCTTTCACACGTACGGACCGTTTGTCCGTTTTTACAAGTCTAAGGGATTGCGTACGTTAGCGGATGATGCTTCCGCTAACGTCCGCAAAGATCCGCGTCCGCAAAGATCTGCTTTTTCGGACGGAAGAAAACCCTATTTTTCCTCCGTCTGGCGGATTCCCCATAGGGGAGAGCGGAGGAAAGACAGGGCGGTCTCTGCGCTGTGTGCGGGCACCGCCCTGTCCGCCGACAGCTCAGCGGGGATTTACGGACGATCCCCGCTGAGCCGACGGACACACACGGAGCTGATCAAAAACGGTCCGCTCCGTGTGAAAGGACCCTTACCCCCAGCATTGGTGTCAGTGACCACAAAAATAATCCTCGGCACTGATGTCAGTGGGTATATAAACTCCTAGAATTGGTATCTGTGGGTGCAGTCATATCTCCCCGGCATTGGTATCTGCCACCACAATAATAACCCCCAAAATTGGTAATGGCGATCACCCTAATAATACAAACATTACTTGTCCAGTATCCCCCAACATTGGTGTCAGTGGGTGCAATATTAACTCCCAGCACTGGTGTCGAGGGGCAAAATAATGACCTCCAGCATTGGAGTGGGGGGAGAAAGATGCAATAATGACCCCCCAGCTTTGATGCCAGGGTGTGCAATAGTACTTCTAAACGTTGATTTCAGTTGGCACAATAATTACCCCCAGCATTGGTGTCGGGGGGTGCAATAATGACATGCAGTTTTGGTGTCGGTGGTGCAATTATACCCACCAGCCTTGGTGTCAGTGGGCGCAATAATGACCCCCCAGCATTGTTGTTAGTGGGTGCAGTAATATTTTTATTATTACAGGTACTTATAAAGCAATTTACGCAGTGCTTTACATATACATTCACATCAGTCTCTGCCCTCAAGTAGCTTACAATCTAAGGTCTCTAACTCACATTTATACACTGACTGGGGCCAATTTAGGCAGGAGCCAATAACCTACCAACATGTCTTTGGAGGGTGGGAGGAAGCCGGAATACATGGAGGAAACCCACACAGTCACATGGAGAACATACAAACTCCATGCAGGTAGTCTCGTGGTTGGTATTCGAAACAGTGACTATTTTTACTGCCAACAACCCCCAGCATTGGTGTCAGTGGGTGCAAAAATAACCCCCAGCCTTAGTGTCCGTGGATGCAGTAATGACCCCCAGCACTGGTGCTGGGGGCTTAATAATAAACCACCAGACTTAGTGTCAGTGGGCGCAATAATGACTCCTGGTATTGGTGTCAGTGGGTGCAGTAATAACCCCCAGAATTGGTGGTGTTGGCCTCATTAGTAAGACTCAGCATTGATGTAAGTGGGCTCAAGAATAGCCCTGAACATTGGTGTCAGTGGGTGCAGAAATTATAACCCCCAGCGTTGGTGTCAGTGGGTGCAGAAATTATAACTCCCAGCGTTGGTGTCAGTGGGTGCAGAAATTATAACCCCCAGCGTTGGTGTCAGTGGGTGCAAAAATAACCCCCAGCCTTAGTGTCCGTGGGTGCAGTAATGACCCCCAGCACTGGTGCTGGGGGCGTAATAATAAACCACCAGATTTAGTGTCATTGGGCGAAATAATGACTCCTGGTATTGGTGTCAGTGGGTGCAGTAATAACCCCCAGCATTGGTGGTGTTGGCCTCATTAGTAAGACTCAGCATTGGTGTCAGTGGGCTCAAGAATAGCCCTGAACATTGGTGTCAGTGGGTGCAGAAATTATAACCCCCAGCGTTGGTGTCAGTGGGTGCAGAAATTATAACCCCCAGCGTTGGTGTCAGTGGGTGCAGAAATTATAACCCCCAGCGTTGGTGTCAGTGGGTGCAGAAATTATAACCCCCAGCGTTGGTGTCCGTGGGTGCAGTAATGACCCCCAGCACTGGTGCTGGGGGCGTAATAATAAACCACCAGATTTAGTGTCATTGGGCGAAATAATGACTCCTGGTATTGGTGTCAGTGGGTGCAGTAATAACCCCCAGCATTGGTGGTGTTGGCCTCATTAGTAAGACTCAGCATTGGTGTCAGTGGGCTCAAGAATAGCCCTGAACATTGGTGTCAGTGGGTGCAGAAATTATAACCCCCAGCGTTGGTGTCAGTGGCTTCTATAATAATCCTCAGCATTGATAGGTGTCATGGAGGGAAACCAATCAGCTTCCTGGTTTTATTGCTAAATGTCTGGCATTAGCGCTGTGGGGTCGGCTCACCTTTGTATTCCCTACATCAGTTTGTCCACAACATCCAAAGAGCCTATTGCTTTCAATGGGGCTTCCTACCCACCCGCGTCTAATTGCAGGGGACCCCCTGAGTCTCCCATAGGTGATCCTAAACATCCTTATTTACAAGTGTAGACAAGGCCATAAGGTATACAGGACATGAGGATGTTATGAGGATGCCGAGTCTTTCAGGTCCTCTACACTGGGTTGGTCCCGAGTTGCCACGTTTGCTCTGTATGGGCGATCCATATCTCTATATTACTTGGCAATAATTACAGTGAACCGGTTTGATGTAGGTGCTATTTTTACCCCTTTATATCCTTTAGTGTCTGGACACATATGTGAATTGTTTAACCTGTTGGGTTGATGAGTAATTCTGTATGTAATGGGTGTGTTGTGCTCACACATCTGGTGCTGGATGGAATGTGTTTGCTGCCTTGTGATAGGCTTGGATCTCATCATACACACAAGATATTCACTCACCTGTGTGTAAAAGGATAGTGAGAGAGGGGCTGCAGTGTTGGGGGATAATGTTACATAGCCGATGCCTCCGATATTCAGCTGTTTTTCATAGAGACCCAGATTGATGCAGTGTAAAGTAACACCATTATAGGCTTGTGCAATAAGGCAAAGTGCATTAAAGCGTAGCAGCCAATAAGAATTCATCTTTCACTGAGATTACGTCAGTAAACGTAAATCTGTGTAAACACACTGCTTTTATTTGTAGATTTTTACACTACCTTGGTGAATAAGTCGCTAGGTGTATTAATGAATGTGTCGCAGTGACATACTTGCTTTTTTTGTTTTTTTTAATAACAAACATGTCATACTTACCTCCACTGTGCAGCTCGTTTTGCACAGAGTGGCCCAAATCCTCCTCTTCTGGGGGCCCTCGGCAGCTCTTGCGGCTTCTCCCCTCATTACATAACCCCATAGGAGAAGCGCTCTCCCGGGGTGGGGGTTACCTTGTGGGCGCCCTCCGGAGTCATACATACACTTGGCGTCCGCATCATTGGATTTGATTGACAGCAGCAGGAGCCAATGGCTGCACTGCAATCAATCTATCCAATCAAAGCCGGAACTCCGTGGAGAGAAGGAAGGTAGGGACGCACCCATGGAAATTCGGGGGGCCCAGGTAAGTAAAATGGGTAGCTGGTGGGCTGGACACTGCAAGGTGTTTTTTCACCTTAATGCATAGGAAAGTTTACAACACCTTTAACCACTTAAGCCCCGGACCAATATGCTGCTAAATGCCCAAAGGCGTTTTTACAATTCGGCACTGCGTCGCTTTAACAGAAAATTGCGCGGTCGTGCGACGTGGTTCCCAAACAAAATTGGCGTCCTTTTTCCCCCACAAATAGAGCTTTCTTTTGGTGGTATTTGATCACCTCTGCGGTTTTTATTTTTTGCGCTATAAACAAAAATAGGGCGACAATTTTGAAAAAAATTCAATATTTTTTACTCTTTGCTATAATAAATATCCCCCAAAAACATATATATAAAAAAAAAATGTCTTCAGTTTAGGCCGATACGTATTCTTCTACCTATTTTTGGTAGAAAAAAATCGCAATAAGCGTTTATCGATTGGTTTGCGCAAAATTTATAGCGTTTACAAAATAAGGGATAGTTTTATTGCATTTTTTTTATTATTTTTTACTACTAATGGCGCCGATCAGCGTTTTTTTTTGTTTTTTTTTCGTGACTGCGACTTTATGGCGGACACTATGGACAATTTTGACACATTTTTGGGACCATTGTCATTTTCACAGCAAAAAATGCATTTAAATTGCATTGATTATTGTGAAAATTACAGTTGCAATTTGGGAGTTAACCACAGGGGGCGCTGAAGGATTTAGGGTTCACCTAGTATGTGTTTACAACTGTAGGGGGGTGTGGCTGTAGGTCTTGCGCGGTTTAGGAGATATTTACAAAAATCACGGGCGCCGATATCTACGGCGCTTGCACACTTTAGCAAAGGTGATCATGCCGTTTCTAATGGAGGCCGTGCTGTGACTGGCGGCTTCCGCACGCATGCGCGGGAGTGACGTCATTGCGGCTCTGGGCTTCGATCAGAGGTGAGTATTGCATAATGTGCTAATATGCTATTCATACTAGCTCATTATGCCTTTGTCTTGCAGGGGGTGCTTTTTTTTTTTTTTTTTTTTACAAGTTTACAAGGTTTACTTCCTCTTTAAGCCTCATACTAGAGGTGCACCAAATGGAAACATTGGTATCGAAACATATTTTATATAATTGTATTATAATCAACTTTTTATTGAATATCATGAACTTAAATGAATATGGATTTATTGTTGACCATTATCGGCACCTTCAGCACAACAAAAGCTCAAGAAAAATGTATCCGTTTAAATTCTATGTATGTCTTCACACTGGTCCGTTGTGCCTCCTGATTGGTGTTAAAAAAAACTTTCTTGCTGCATTTTTGGTCAGTTAAAAAAACGCACCTCCACATTGAAAAGCACTGAAAATGCATCAATAACGCACCTGTGTTATGTTTTTGATGCGTTTTTTTGTCGCATGACCTATGAAAAACACACTATAAGCACAGTAAAATTGCAGGAAAATCTAGTGCGTTTTCAGCGTCCTTATGGGCACCTTTTTCTTTATTGGCAAAATGCTGAACACACCATTTTCAGCTGATATGTTTCGTCCGATGAATATTCGGTGCATAACTACCTCGTACACATGATAAGAATATTGGATGAATGATCGTCTGTTTGTTTTTGCATACTAGTCTCATATCGAAAACCAATAGGTTACTAAAGTTATAAAAATTCTCCTACAACAGAATACAACTGTGGAGGTTATGTAATGTATTGTTTTGTAAGGTATTCTTCCATTTCTGATCATGCGTTGTCTTGGCCGCACCAATATCGGTCATGGCCGATATTAAAATAGGTGCCGATACCAAGCATTTGCACGAGTACTCATACCGGAAACCGATACCTTTTGCGGTGCGATTTGATCCCATACAAAATGATTGAGCTCAAGTGATACTGTAAAGAATGGCATGTAATTTAAACAGAAATGCGTTGTGATTCCTGTCCAAATCGCATGTTTCCCATACCTCTCCTTTGTGAACTCAGGCTTGTCATAGTGACTTCAGCCTGGGTATTTGCTCAAATTGCACCGCAAAGGTATCGTTGAGTGCTTGAGCACAAGTATCAATACTCGTATTCACTGATGTTTCAGTTCAACCCTACAAAAAGACATTAACAAAACCGCAGCCATCTTTTTGGTTGGAAACCTAGTCATGCTCATATGCCCACACTTAGTCTAAGTGCTCTGCTTGTAAGTAGGATTTTACCTATGCTGACAATAAACTTAACACAGAGAGCACTAGATTCTTCCTTTATGATTTATACATGTCCTGAGGAGAGATGTTTATTTTTACATCATCTGATCGTTGTCTATACCCCATGGTGTGGGGGAATGCTGAGTGACCTTTTTAGGTTGAATATCTATGATGAGAGGCTATGGGCTGTCACTTCTCCCATCAGGCTCCTCACTCCTGGAAGCTGCTCTTCTCAGTTCACCATTGTTTGGCTCGTTCATGGACAATGTTTTAATTTTATGGACATTTATTTATGTTTTATGTTGCGCTGCACTGATTCTGTTTTATAATTTCATTGGGGCTTTTTTGAATTATCCTTGCCGTGTTCACACAGAGAGACTTACACTAGTTGGGGATTCTTCGAAATGTTCTTCGGGCCGTATGCGCAGAACCGCAATTATTGAAAGCCGTATACTCCCGCATACCCCCGTCTGAATAGAATAGAATACTCCCGAACCCCCCCCCCCCCCGGCCGCCGAGGACGTGCGGGAACATCACAGCTTTCATGTTTATTTCCCGCCGCGTTACACTCCCCCTTGCTCGGGATTAGATGGGTGATCGTGATTTGATCCCGAGCAAGGGGGAGTTACGCGCGGGGAAAACAGCTATTCAAATGAAAGCCGCGGCTAGGTATGGGGGACATGCGGGGACATGGCTGCATATGTCCCATGGTGTGGGGGAATGCTGAGTGACTGGAGGGACTTTTTGGGGGACAGGTTGATGGCTGGATATCTATGATGAGAGGCATATGTGGGGGACATGGGCTGTCCATATGTGGGGGACTTGGAGGGACTCCCATATTTATTTTTATTGTCCCTTCAGTCCTCTCTTCGCATTAGGTCCAAAGTATTTGAGTTTCACTCAGGATCTGTCCTTCCAGAAGCATTTGAAGGAGAAAGGAGAAGAGGATGCAGAAATAAGATGGATAGATCTTCAAAACTCAGTTCAGTTCTGCCCATTTTTTTTTGTACAAATTGGCTGCAGACTTTTAAAATAAGGATACCTTCCAGGGCGCCGCATCAGCACCCGGATCTGTCCCTTGGGTGCTGCCGCCAATCAGCAAGGGTTTTAATGCGGCTTGACAGCCTATTTCCCTGCTGGACATTTATCCCTCTGGTTCCTGCTGTCTTTATGTTCCCAGAAGACAGCAGGGGGGTACAGAGGAGGCGATATGTGGGTGCATACATTGCGCTGCACTGCCCGGAAGCGGGAGCAAAATATCTGGATTAGACAGGCATCTGCCCGCCCCCACCCTGAAAGGTGCCAAATTTGACACCGGAGAGGGGGGGTGGGTTCCAAAAAGCGGAAGTTCCGTTTTTGGGTGGAACTCCGCTTTGAGCAAGCTTTGGAAGGCAGTGAAGGACAGAAAAGCCTGGCGCGCTATGATCCATGAGGTCACGAAAATCGGACATGACTGAAAAACAATACTTTCACAGCCAGACCTTACTCTTTGGCTGACAGTTATCTTGTACAACTTCTGGGATGAAAGCCCCATGTTCAATTGGACAAATGAATTACATAAATAAATGTTAATTTTTAATATTGTGTTGTGAAACTAGCAATTACTTGGGAACCCATAGACTTACAAAGACTGTCCTCCTCTTGCTTGTAATCCCGAATCGGTTCATGTGAAAACGGTCTGGAATGTTTTCATCAGACGAACCGATCGTGTGTGGGCCCCATCGTTTTTTTTCCCATCGGTAAAACAACTTAACCTGTGTAAAATGATCTGATGGTTAAAAAACCGATAGAAAAAAAACGATCGTCTGTGGGCAAGTCCATCGGTTAAAAATCCACGCATGCTCAGAATCAAGTCGACGCATGCTTGCAATCCATCAGTCTGTTTTCATCGGATGAACCGATCGTGTGTACGTGGCATAAGTGCAACTGCCTTCAGTTGTTATTTATTTGTGGGTCTTTCTGCTTTTAGTTTTGCCTTCGGCAAGTAAAATGCATGCTCAATTGGATTGAGATCAGGTGATTGACTTGCCATTGCAGAATATTCCACTTCTTTTCCTTCAAAAGCTCCTGGGTTGCTTTTGCAGTGTGTTTTGAATCATTGTCCATCTGTCCATGTGACACGCCATCCAGTTAACTTTGCTGCATTTGTCTGAATCTGGGCTGACAATATATCTCTAAACACTGCAGAATTCATCCGGCTGCTTCTGTCTTCTGTCACATCATCAATAAACACCAATGACCCAGAGCCACTGGAAACACCTCCTCTCAGGGGCGAAATGACCGATCGTGTGTTCATTCTTTGTATGAACAGCGATCTGTCATTTCCCCAGTAAGTCCCATTCCCCATTCAGTTGGAAAATGCAGAGGGAACACAACCCCTTGATCGCCCCCTAGTGTTAACCCCTTTTCTGCCAGTGACATTTTTACAGTAATTTGTGCATTTTTATAGCACTAATTGCTGTAAAATTGTAATGGTCCCAAAAATGTGTCAAAGGTGTCCGATGTGTCTTTCATAATGTCGCAGTCCCGATAAAAATTGCTGATCGCCGCCATTACTAGTAAAAAAATAAATAATAATTATGGCATAATTCTATCCCCTATTTTGTAGACGCTATAACTTTTTCTTTTTTTTCTTTTACCAAAAATATATATCGGCCTAAACTAAGGAAAGCGTTTTTTGAAAAAAACGTGTGATATGTGTCCCCTTAAGGACCGCCGCACAACTAAATACGTCGACAGAATGGCACGGCTACGCATATGGACGTCCCTTTTAAGAAGCCCAGCCGTGGGTCACGCACGCTGCCGGCGCAGTGCCAAATTGTAAAAAGTGCTCTGGTCAGGAAGGGGGTAAAATCTTCCGGAGCTGAAGCGGTTGATACAATAATTATTTTCCTGGAGCTGAAGCGGTTGATACAATAAACATTTTCCTAACTAAAAAAAAACAACAACAAAAAACAAGCAGAATCTGACATACAAGGTGTACAATCCTGCAATTGCTTTTGAAGGCCAGAGTAGAAACGCATCCCCAGGGGTTTCTCTGTTCCTCATGTTTAGTACTTAGATCTGCAGATAACACTACAGAATGGGGACTCGTGACGTTGCTGTCATGTGATAGCTTGGAGCCAGTGCCAAGTGAATCATAAAAATTCACACAAGGCACCTATCTGTTGGCACAGGTATAGAGTAAGTATGTGCGGTGGGTTAAAAGGGTTGTAAAGGAACACATTTTTTTTCATAATAAGCATCTTTTATCTGCAGACATTCCTCTTTTCACTTCCTCACTTCCTCGTTTTTGCACAGAAGTTGCTCTATTTCTTCTCTGTTCTGTTCACTTCCTGCTTGTCTGATTTTACCGACCACCGTGAAGGGAGGCTTTACTGCGGTGGTCAGTGACGTGCTCGCCCCCTCCTGGGAACTACATCTGTGCCGCAGGACGCTCTCTACGTGTTAGAGACTTCAAGGAGGTGTGAATTGCTGGGCGTGCTGTAATGCATACTAGGAAATGTAGTTCTTACATGAACGAACGCCGCAAACCAGGAAGTGATTGAGAGAACAGAAACTAGAACACCAGTGTGTTGCCATATTCTGCTCCCTATCGTACAGTGCTCCGGAAGTCACATGGCGGCCAACTGCCCATGCGCGATGCGTTCCAATGGATTTACGACAGTACACACCAGCGAACCCGGCATTCAGGGCGACGTGGACTTAGAGGAAAGTGGGCATTTGGCAAGTACAAGTACTCCCACAAATGCTCAGTATTAGTACCGATACTGGTATCAGGACAACCCTACTGTCGTAAATCCATTGGAACGCATTGCAATTGCGTTTGTAACGCATCGCGCATGCGCAGTTGACGGCCACATGACTTCCGGAGCATTGTAAAATAGGGAGCTGAATATGACAACTCAGCGGAGGTGATATAGATGAAGGAAATTAATAGGTATTTACTCGTTTGTTAACAGAATCATCACACTATTCTGTCAACCTTGCAGACATTAATTTTAGGCAATTTTTTTTTTTCCTTTAAATGATATATTATTATTTTTATACAGGATTTTTATAGTGCCAACAGTTTGTGCAGCGATTTACATGAGTGCAGAGAGTAAAGTTACAATGCAATTCAATACAGGAGGAATCAGAGGGCCCTAATCATTAGAGCTTACAATCTAAAAGGAAGGATCAAGTGATACAAAAGGTAATAGCTGTGGGGGATGAGCTAATGGAAGAAATAAAAGTACAGTTGTTAGGTGGAGGCAGGATCAGAAATTTCTGATGGGAGATAAAGCCATGTCTGTGTAGCTAATACCTGTACCAGCACAGCCTTGCCAACTACAGGTCAGGACATATCACTTAATATGTACTGCTTATCATTGTGTAACTGTGGTGGTGGGTGGGGTAAGGGGCCCATGGGCTGTGCGTCTATGCAAATACAGACATAGAAAAAGTCTATATTTTTTGTAGATGCTTCAAGGTTTTGGAGTAACAGATATTATAATAAAAAGACCTATGCAGCCTGCAGTCTGCTAAATCTGTTTAGTGCTTCCCATATGTTCACGTTAACCACTTAAGACCCGGACCAATATGCTGGCAAATGACCCAAGGGGTTTTTGCGATTCGGCACTGCGTCGCTTTAACAGACAATTGCGCGGTCGTGCAACGTGGCTCCCAAACAAAATTTGCGTCCTTTTTTTCCCACAAATAGAGCTTTCTTTTGGTGGTATTTGATCACCTCTGCGGTTTTTATTTTTTGCGCTATAAACAAAAATAGAGCGACAATTTAAAAAAAAATGCAATATTTTTTACTTTTTGCTATAATAAATATCCCCCAAAAATATATAAAAAAACATTTTTTTTCCTCAGTTTAGGCCGATACGTATTCTTCTACATATTTTTGGTAAAAAAAATCGCAATAAGCGTTTATCGGTTGATTTTCGCAAAATTTATAGCGTTTACAAAATAAGGGATATTTTTATTGCATTTTTATTAATTATTTTTTTTTTACTACTAATAGCGGCGATCAGCGATTTTTTTCGTGACTGCGACAATATGGCGGACACTTCGGACAATTTTGACACATTTTTGGGACAATTGTCATTTTCACAGCAAAAAATGCATTTTAATTGCATTGTTTACTGTGGAAATGACAGTTGCAGTTTGGGAGTTAACCACAGGTGGCGCTGTAGGGAATGTGAGACATAGTGTGTGTGTGTTTACAACTGTAGGGGGGTGTGGCTGTAGGTGTGACGTCATCGATCGCGTCCCCCTATTACAGGGATGACGCGATCGATGCTCCGGCCACAGAGAAGCACGGGGAAGCCGTGTGTACACACGGCTCTCCCCGTTCTTCCGCTCCAGGGACGGATCGCCGCACTGCAGCGGCGATCGGGTCCGCGAATCCCGCGGACCCGGTCCTGGAGCTTCGGACCGGGTCGCGGGGGCGCGCCCGCGACCCACGGCTGGGTACTAAAACCAACGTATATATACGTTGATGTGCCCAGCCGTGCCATTCTGCCGACGTAAATGTGCAGTAGGCGGTCCTTAAGTGGTTAAAGGGTTGTAAAGCCTCATGATTTATCACCTTCATGCATGCTATGCATTAAAGCGGGGTTCCAACCCCAATTAGCATTTTTGAAATGTATGTCATTTTAACAATCGTTGTTGTGCTAGACATACAGTCACTTACTATGTAAAAATCCGCCGCCGCTCCGCATACTTCTTCACATCGAACACTTTATAAAATTCCATTGAGATCGGTGTCATTTTGCTTGTGGGCATTGTGAAGCCCACAAGCAATTCCGGGAATCCGTTCATGACCAGTGATGAAGGGCCGCCCGTCCCGCCCCATTCTCGCACATGCGCATAGATTGATAGCAGCGCAGCCATTGGCTCCCGCTGCTGTCAAGCAAATCCAATGACGCGTGTGCCAGGGGGCGTGGCCGAGTCATACACTCGGCAGCTATGTATGGTAAGAAGAGCTTCCCATAGGGGGGTTAGCTATTGCGGGGAGGAGCCACGAGAGCCACTGAGGGACACCAGAAGAAGACGATTGGGCCACTCTGTGCAAAACAAACTGCACAGTTGAGGTAAGTATGACATGTTTGTTAAACGTGAACCTATAGTATCACTTTAAAGCGCATCTCCAGTGGTTTGAACATATTTCCTTACAGGCAGGTGTAAGAAATATACTTTTAATAGTCACTGAGTACAGAAAGGCTAAGCTGCAAAAGAAAATGGTGTATATTGGCATAGGCAGTCCTTAGTATCTGTGACTTGGTTTGAAATAGAACTATGCTCATTCAAGTATTTAAATTTTATTAACAAGCAATAATCTTTAGGACCTTTTCACCCTTGTTGCATACTAAAATGGTCAGTGTTTTTTTAGTTTATTGAGAATGTACAAAGCTACACTTAAGGCGGAGTTCCACCCAAAAATGGAACTTCCGCTTATCCCACTCCTTACCCCCTTACATGCCACATTTGGCATGTAATTTCTTTTGGGGGGGGGGAGTGGGGGCTTCAGGAGGAGTGGGACTTCCTGTCCCACTTCCTGTTTCCGCCGAGGGGCTGGTTAGGCGATTAAGCTTAATCGCCTACACCAGCCCCTCCCTGTATGCGATCGCATGGGACACATGACAGGTCCCATGCGATCGCCTGTCCAATCAGCGACGAGCCGCGCATGCGCAGTGGGTGCCCGGCCGTGAAGCCGAAGGCTGTCACGGCTGGGTGCCCATAGTCGGGATGGAGACGCCGGCCGGGGAGGGGGGGAGAGGGGCGTCGCTGGAACGCAGGAGCAGGTAAGTGATTGTTTAGTAAAAGCCAGCAGCTACACTTTTTGTAGCTGCTGACTTTTAATGAACACCATTTTTGGCTGGAACACCCCTTCAAGTCCCTGCACTGCATTACTGTGAAGTATGGTGCCATCCAGTGTGCTGGGGAAAAATGCTGCATATCTGCATCTTTCTGCACTGCACCACACTTTTCACCAGAATTGTGGAGTGATTGGGGGACATAGAAAATATTTATGTCTTTATGATGACTGATGGTGTTCACATTCCAAAAAATATGCCAGTCACCACCTCTCTGACCTCGGTAGCTGCAGCCACTGTGGAGTATTTCATACTCGGACTTGCAGCTGAAGTTTATTGATTTTACTTTCACTTTCTCTTAGTAGCTCGGCTTCCCCACCTCCAGAAGTGACTACCGTAATCTCTATGGTGTGCTTCACATATAGCCCCCATTCACACTTGAGCACAGCACTCGTAGGCAAGTCGTTTAATTCTTTTTTAATTTTTAACCAAACAAATGATTTTGCAAAGCTTTGCTCTGACTTTATAGTTCATTAGGAGAACACTGTCCAAAGATCCTCTGGTCCAACTTTCATATTCTCCTGAACCATCTTAGTGACTTCCTCAGGAACTCGTGCTGGTGGCCTTCAGGAAGTCCTTTTGTCACCTCTTTATGTAGGGCAATTGTATCCTGTTGTATTCAAATTGTTACACTTCCTATTTTTGCTTTTGTTAACTTGTGACATTATCCTCTAGTGGTTGTAAAGTCAGAAGGTGTTTTATCTTGGTGCGTTCTATGCATTAAAGTGGTTGTAAACCCATTACAACCACTTTAACCTACAGGTAAGCCTAGATTAAGGCTTGCCTGTAGGTGCAATAAATATCTCCCAAACCTAAAAGGTTTAGGAGATATTTGCAGATATAGCGGCACCGAAGTCTACAGCGCATGAGCCATAGACATTGGGCGCAGGCGCACTGAGTGTGTCGTTTTTAACGCAGATCATGCCATTAGTGGCGGCCCCTGTGCGCATGCGTGGGAGTGACGTCATGGCAGCTCCGGTCAGTCACAGCGCTGGAGCCACGATACCCGGAAGTCACTCCGGGAGAGATGTAAGAGAAAACAAATGAGGACCGCTGCGGGGGCTTCGATCTCAGGTAAGTAATTCATATAGAGCTAGTATGCTATGCAGACTGGCTCATTATGCCTTTGTCTTGCAGGGTGAATTATTTTTTATTTTTTACGAGAAGGTTTACTTCCTCTTTAAAGCGGAGTTCCCCCCAGAAATGGAACGTCCGTAGATTGGATTCCTCCCCCCGCCAGTGCCACATTTGCCACCTTTTAGGGGGGAAGGGGAGCAGATACACGTCAAATCCAGGTACCTGCTCCCACTTCTGGGGAAAGATCACTGCAATCTTGTGCGGCGCACTACGAGGCAGCTGGAAGTAAACAAACTCTGCTGTCCGTTTACACCCGACTACTTCCGATTTGGTCCTCCTAAATGGAAAAGGACAGAGTTCACTTCCGCTTTTTAATTTTTTTATTAGTGGACCCCATCGGACCTGGAGGTAGGTGGATATAAATGGACACAAGTCCTTTCCCTAGGGGTGAATATCGGCCTGAAAAACTGACATGCAGACCTGATCGGAACGGCTGTGTGAAAGAATTCTTATTTACACCTCTGTGTTAAAATCCTGTGTGCTCCATCTTTAATGCAAGTTTCCATAGGGACGAATGTTAACCCATAGAAAATGCTTATAAAACATGTCTGCGCTAAAACTACACCACATAAATGTAAAACTAGACCACATGACTGTAGCCTGAGATGTTCTTATGTATCTGGTGCAACGTCTGAAAAGAAATGACAGAATAAAAGCTCATTTTATTTACTACGTCACTTTTTTTGGCCCTCTACCCAAAGAGTGATATTGAAAAAAACAGGCTTTTGCTCCAGATTTTTCATGGAAATGTGTGGGATTAATGCAGTCTTTAAGAAATAAAACTTCCACCAAGAGTTTAATTTCCCATTGCTACACTCACTCTGTTATTACTTCATTTTCTGGATGCATATCCATTGAAAGGTGAAACCCTTTGGGCCAAGGATATTGGTGCTTTTGAGGAGGAACAGTGGGAGGAGGCCAAAGGTCAGAAACAAATGAAACTTTATATTCTGAGAGTGTATTATACCTCTACTAAACTGAATAAAATAGTTATTATGCCAGACCCCTTCTACATAAAATGCCATAGAGAACCACAGTGATCTACTTCACCTACTGTGGCAATGCCCAGAACTTCACCTATACTGGGCAAAGATAATTTATTATATTCAACACCGTTTCAGGTGTCCATTACAACTGAAACAAAGCAGTGCATCTTGGGCAGTTTGCAGTTGCAGAAGTTTACCTGTTGCAAGAGCATTGCTTCAAGCACGTATGTTAATTCTTAAAGGATAAGTACACCCCAAGTTTGTTCTGGACTCCTGTGACCTAATTTTAGCGGGATGAAGCCCACTGTCTGCTGACGTGAGAGCCAGTCCATGCTGAGGCGAGATTGCGACCATATGGTTGGGATCCTACCACGTGCTTGGACCGTCACCCGGCTCAACCTCCCAGCGAGCCGCTCCCACCCCCTTCACAGCCCAGCGCTCCAGTGAGCATGGGGAGCAGAACAGACAACACTGACAGTCACCAGCTCTCTGCTCATGAAGCTCTGAAAACCGAGCGATTGGCAGCATTTGATTGCTGTTCTCAGTCTCAGCCAGCGGGGGGATAGATGCAGCATCGGACTGATGCTGCATCCAGCTAGGTAAGCATTAGGGCTGCAACTAACGATTATTTTCATTAGGGTTGTCCCAGATACCGCTTTTTTAGGACCGAGTACAAGTACCGATTTTTTCAAGTAGTCGCCGATACCGAATACCGATACTTTTTTTTAAACGTGTCCCCATATGCAGCCATGTCCCCCCACATATTGCTGCCATGTCCCCCCACATATTGCTGCCATGTCCCCCCACATATTGCTGCCATGTCCCCCCACATATTGCTGCCATGTCCCCCCACATATTGCTGCCATGTCGTCCCCCCACATATTGCAGCCATGTCGCATATTGCAGCCATGTCCCCCCACATATTCGTCCCCCCACATATTGCAGCCATGATGTCCCCCCACATATTGCAGCCATGATGTCCCCCCACATATTGCAGCCATGATGTCCCCCCACATATTGCAGCCATGATGTCCCCCCACATATTGCAGCCATGATGTCCCCCCACATATTGCAGCCATGATGTCCCCCCACATATTGCAGCCATGATGTCCCCCCACATATTGCAGCCATGATGTCCCCCCACATATTGCAGCCATGATGTCCCCCCACATATTGCAGCCATGATGTCCCCCCACATATTGCAGCCATGATGTCCCCCCACATATTGCAGCCATGATGTCCCCCCCACATATTGCAGCCATGATGTCCCCCCACATATTGCAGCCATGATGTCCCCCACATATTGCAGCCATGATGTCCCCCCACATATTGCCATGCCCCCCCCACATATTGCCATGATGCCCCCCCCACATATTGCAGCCATGATGCCCCCCCCACATATTGCAGCCATGATGCCCCCCCCACATATTGCAGCCATGATGCCCCCCCCACATATTGCAGCCATGATGCCCCCCCCACATATTGCAGCCATGATGCCCCCCCCCATATTGCAGCCATGATGCCCCCCCCACATATTGCAGCCATGATGCCCCCCCACATATTGCAGCCATGATGCCCCCCCCACATATTGCAGCCATGATGCCCCCCCCACATATTGCAGCCATGATGCCCCCCCCACATATTGCAGCCATGATGCCCCCCCCACATATTGCAGCCATGATGCCCCCCCCACATATTGCAGCCATGATGCCCCCCCCACATATTGCAGCCATGATGCCCCCCCCCACATATTGCAGCCATGATGCCCCCCCCACATATTGCAGCCATGATGCCCCCCCCACATATTGCAGCCATGATGCCCCCCCCACATATTGCAGCCATGATGCCCCCCCACATATTGCAGCCATGATGCCCCCCCACATATTGCAGCCATGATGCCCCCCCCACATATTGCAGCCATGATGCCCCCCCCACATATTGCAGCCATGATGCCCCCCCCACATATTGCAGCCATGATGCCCCCCCACATATTGCAGCCATGATGTCCCCCCCCACATATTGCAGCCATGATGTCCCCCCCACATATTGCAGCCATGATGCCCCCCCACATATTGCAGCCATGATGTCCCCCCACATATTGCAGCCATGATGCCCCCCCCACATATTGCAGCCATGATGCCCCCCCCACATATTGCAGCCATGATGCCCCCCCACATATTGCAGCCATGATGTCCCCCCACATATTGCAGCCATGATGTCCCCCCCACATATTGCAGCCATGATGTCCCCCCCACATATTGCAGCCATGATGTCCCCCCACATATTGCAGCCATGATGTCCCCCCCACATATTGCAGCCATGATGTCCCCCCCACATATTGCAGCCATGATGTCCCCCCCACATATTGCAGCCATGATGTCCCCCCCACATATTGCAGCCATGATGTCCCCCCCACATATTGCAGCCATGATGTCCCCCCCCACATATTGCAGCCATGATGTCCCCCCCACATATTGCAGCCATGATGTCCCCCCCACATATTGCAGCCATGATGTCCCCCCCACATATTGCAGCCATGATGTCCCCCCCACATATTGCAGCCATGATGTCCCCCCCACATATTGCAGCCATGATGTCCCCCCCACATATTGCAGCCATGATGTCCCCCCCACATATTGCAGCCATGATGTCCCCCCCACTATTGCAGCCCCCCCCACATATTGCAGCCATGATGTCCCCCCCACATATTGCAGCCATGATGTCCCCCCCACATATTGCAGCCATGATGTCCCCCCCACATATTGCAGCCATGATGTCCCCCCCACATATTGCAGCCATGATGTCCCCCCCCACATATTGCAGCCATGATGTCCCCCCCCACATATTGCAGCCATGATGTCCCCCCCACATATTGCAGCCATGATGTCCCCCCCACATATTGCAGCCATGATGTCCCCCCCACATATTGCAGCCATGATGTCCCCCCCACATATTGCAGCCATGATGTCCCCCCCACATATTGCAGCCATGATGTCCCCCCCACATATTGCAGCCATGATGTCCCCCCACATATTCATGATGTCCCCCCACATATTGCAGCCATGATGTCCCCCCCACATATTGCAGCCATGATGTCCCCCCCACATATTGCAGCCATGATGTCCCCCCACATATTGCAGCCATGATGTCCCCCCCACATATTGCAGCCATGATGTCCCCCCCACATATTGCAGCCATGATGTCCCCCCCACATATTGCAGCCATGATGTCCCCCCCACATATTGCAGCCATGATGTCCCCCCCACATATTGCAGCCATGATGTCCCCCCCACATATTGCAGCCATGATGTCCCCCCCACATATTGCAGCCATGATGTCCCCCCCACATATTGCAGCCATGATGTCCCCCCCACATATTGCAGCCATGATGTCCCCCCCACATATTGCAGCCATGATGTCCCCCCCACATATTGCAGCCATGATGTCCCCCCCACATATTGCAGCCATGATGTCCCCCCCACATATTGCAGCCATGATGTCCCCCCCACATATTGCAGCCATGATGTCCCCCCCACATATTGCAGCCATGATGTCCCCCCCACATATTGCAGCCATGATGTCCCCCCCACATATTGCAGCCATGATGTCCCCCCCACATATTGCAGCCCCCCCCACATATTGCAGCCATGATGTCCCCCCCACATATTGCAGCCATGATGTCCCCCCCACATATTGCAGCCATGATGTCCCCCCCACATATTGCAGCCATGATGTCCCCCCCACATATTGCAGCCATGATGTCCCCCCCACATATTGCAGCCATGATGTCCCCCCCACATATTGCAGCCATGATGTCCCCCCCACATATTGCAGCCATGATGTCCCCCCCACATATTGCAGCCATGATGTCCCCCCCACATATTGCAGCCATGATGTCCCCCCCACATATTGCAGCCATGATGTCCCCCCCACATATTGCAGCCATGATGTCCCCCCCACATATTGCAGCCATGATGTCCCCCCCACATATTGCAGCCATGATGTCCCCCCCACATATTGCAGCCATGATGTCCCCCCCACATATTGCAGCCATGATGTCCCCCCCACATATTCATGATGTCCCCCCCACATATTGCAGCCATGATGTCCCCCCCCACATATTGCAGCCATGATGTCCCCCCCACATATTGCAGCCATGATGTCCCCCCCCACATATTGCAGCCATGATGTCCCCCCCACATATTGCAGCCATGATGTCCCCCCCACATATTGCAGCCATGATGTCCCCCCCACATATTGCAGCCATGATGTCCCCCCCACATATTGCAGCCATGATGTCCCCCCCACATATTGCAGCCATGATGTCCCCCCACATATTGCAGCCATGATGTCCCCCCCACATATTGCAGCCATGATGTCCCCCCCACATATTGCAGCCATGATGTCCCCCCCACATATTGCAGCCATGATGTCCCCCCCACATATTGCAGCCATGATGTCCCCCCCACATATTGCAGCCATGATGTCCCCCCCACATATTGCAGCCATGATGTCCCCCCCACATATTCCCCCCACATATTGCAGCCATGATGTCCCCCCCACATAAAGCAGCCATGATGTCCCCCCACATAAAGCTGGCCGCAAAGTATTCTGTTTGGGTATCGGGAGTATTTGCGGGAGTACAAGTACTCCCGCAAATACTCGGAATCGGTCCCGATACCGATACTGGTATCGGTATCGGGACAACCCTAATTTTCATAATCGATTAGTTGGTCGTTTATTGTTTCGATTAATTGGATAATAGCCTTAAAAAAAAAATTGCATTTAAAAAAAAAAAATTGTGCCAATTTGTTGTTGGGCAGATTACAAAACACAAATTGCCACAAAAACACATGACATGCTTTTCTGCAGCTTCTCCATTGAAGTATATTGAACCAAAAAAAACAAAATAGCACCGTTTTGCTTTAAAAGTCCTTGCCCTTTCCAAATACGCAGCAGCTGAAAAAAAATCATGGATGTGAACGTGTCCCATAGGAAAACATGTAAATGAACTGTAGTGTGTTTCTGCAAAAAGCAACAAAAAACACAGAGGTGTGACCCCGGCCTGAGATGTTTAGTAACATAATGGGGTTAAAAAAACAAAATGAGTACAAAAAGAGCAAATCACTACTGTAAGGGGTTAATTTGTTTTACCGTGGGACAGTGAAAGTAATAATTACAGTAGTGATTTGTTTTTTTGTACTATAAAGGGCTAATTTTATTTTTTCCATTATGTTACTGGCCGATTAATCGAAATTAATCGATTACAATTTTCATAATCAATTAGTTGTTTCAGCCCTAGTAAGCATTAATAACAAAAAAAGCCATTCCCATACTTATCTTTTAATGTCTAACAATATACCAACCTGTAAGGGTCCTTTCACACGTGCGGTCCGTTTTTCGGTCCGCTCCGTGTGTCCGTCAGCTCAGCGGGGGGGTTTCCGCTGAGCTGTTGGGCGGACAGGGCGGTCCCCGCACAATGTGCAGGGACCGCCCTGTCTCTCCTCCGCTATCCCCTATGGGGAATCGGATGGAAACGGACCGTCTGTCCGTTTGCATCCGATCCGTTTGGCCGGACGGAAGAAAAATAGGACAGTCTTCCGTCCGAAAAAACGGATGCGGATCTAGCGGACGTTAGCGGATGCATCATCCGCTAACGGATCCGCTCCCATAGGGAAGCTTTGAGGTCCGTTACCGGACGTCCAAAAAACGGACGAACGGAACGGACGTGTGAAAGGGCCCTAAATGGATATCCTATATAGGTGACACCCTTCGCTTGGGGAAATGTATTTAGCAGCATAAGAGTTGCCCTGACAAGTTTGAGAAGATATGGGCTCCATGGTTGGATGTCTTGGAGGCTCTTTTAACCCATCTCGCTGTAGCCTTTATATATCGCACGTTGAATACTCTGGAAGGTACATGGCTCCTTTTTATTGTATACTGCCCTCACCTCCATAACATGTTAACAGGAAAGTTCTTTTTATTAACGGAGTGGTTTTCTCTTTGTTTTGGATGTTTGGGTTGTGTATTCTGCAGTGTCAATGATTCTATTCACATCAAATCTCTTTTAATTAAAAACAATATATATATATTTTGCATAGGAGGTTGGTAATGGCTTTACGTTGTGTCTTGTGACTCCAGTTGTGCTTATGTCAGTGTTAAACAATTTGTCCTGGCAGAGCCCCTCGCAGTGATTGACTTTCTCTAGTGAACTGGTGGGATAAGGTTACAGGATGTGTGACAGTGGCAGACGTTTCCCTCACTAACAGACCCGAACAAAAGAAATTGCACTTAATTTGATGAGATGTAAAGGAATGTAGCCGTGTGTCTGCAGTCTGGCCTATTGAAGGAAACCTGTCATGAGAGATATGGCGACTGCCATCGCTAATTTTTTTCCAAAAATACTAGTTGCTTGGCTGTTCTGTTAACCTGGTGGCTTCAATACCTGTTGGGTGAGTGACCCACAACAGGTTGAAATATAACATTTCAGACTTACTTTTTTTCTTGGTTTGGGTATATTTTGAAGCGTATCTCTATTTTTGAGGAGGAAAGAAAAATTCTGTCCTGGTCGGGTATATGCATTGCAATGATTTGGCAAACTTCATTGACCCATGTGCTGCTGTTTGAATGTAGAAACGTGTTCATCACTTCCTGGGTGCTGAGTGGGCCTGCTGTAGTCGCATGATTCCTCCCAGTGCTGTAATCGCACAATTTGCTAAAAAATGTGGTCAACCAATGCAGGGAAGGTATCATGCTCGCTTTTAAAGCAGAAGTAAACCAATAGATTAAACAATTTCAAGAAATGTACATTTCCAGCACATGCCAGGAATGTAACTGTCACATTGGTTGTGCTCTCAACCAAACTGTCAACCCTTGGGAAGGCGCTTCCCAGAGGGGTTTAGCTATTGCAGGAAGGAGCAGAGAGAGACGCCGAGGGACCCGAGAACAGGAGCATCGGGGCCACTCTGTGCAAAACGAACACACAGTGGAGGTAAGTATGATATGTTTGTTATTTAACCACTTCCCTACCAGCCCATAGGGGAATCACGTCATGGTGATCCCCTCGCCGATGAGACAGGACGTTGCACAACGTCCTGTCTTCACGGCGTTCTAGGGCGCGCGCGCCGCCGGCACCACCCGCGATCCCGCGCGCGTGCCCGACGGCCGTGATTGCCGCCGGGCACCCGCGATTTCCGGCAATCACAGCAGGAGTGTGGATCTGTGTGTGTAAACACACAGATCCACCTCCTGTCAGCGGTGAGGAGACTGATGTGTGTTCCCAGTACAGAGGAACACACATCGATCTCCTCCCCCTGTGAGTCCCCCTCCCCCTACAGTTAGAACACACTTTAGGACACATTTTAACCCCTTCAGCGCCCCCTAGTGTTAACCCCTTCCCTGCCAGTCACATTTACACAGTAATTAGTGCAGTTTTATAGCACTAATCGCTGTGTAAATGTGAACGGTCCCAAAAACGTGTCGAAAGTGTCCGATATGTCCGCCGCAACGTCACGGTCACAAAAAAAAAACGCAGATCCCCGCCATTACTAGTAAAAAAAATAAAATAAAAATGCCATAAATCTATCACCTATTTTGTAGACGCTATAACTTTTGCGCAAACCAATCAATATACGATTATTGCGTTTTTTTTTTTTTTACCAAAAATACGTAGAATACGTATCGGTCTAAACTGAGGGGAAAAAAGGTTTTTTAAAAAAAAATATTGTGAGATGTATTAAATAAAAAGGAAAAAATATTGTGTTTTTTTTTAAATTGTCGCTCTTCTTTTGTTTATAGCGCAAAAAATAAAAACCGCAGAGATGATCAAATACCACCAAACGAAAGCTCTATTTGTGTGGGGAAAAAATCCATAATGATTTAATTTGGGTACAGTGTTGCACGACCGCGCAATTGTCATTCAAAGTGCAACAGCGCTGAAAACTAAAAATTGGTCTGGGCAGGAAGGGGGTGAAAATGCCCTGTATGGAAGGGGTTAATAAAATATTAAACCTTTATAACCCATTTAATGCCCCACTTTCCAGCAGCACATACTTTTCTTTCTTTCCTACACTGCATCATTCAGAACAAAGAAAATTCCCATTACTTTGGGGTGTGGTGAATCTTGGGACTTTTTTGCTTCCTCTTACGTGACAGAACTGGTGCTTGGTGATTGGACCAGTGTTGTCACATGGAGATGGGGAGAGTCCTTAGCCCTTTGTAAGCTTTGGCTAGAAAGACTGGGAGCATGTTCAGAGCTTCATTTTGTAAAGTTTTGTAGGATGCATTAAGGTGAAAAAAACAAAGCTTTACAACCCCTTTAAGGGGGTAAATCCTCCTGGGACTTAAGTGGTTAAAGAGCAACTCCACTTGTGTTGAGAAAATATATTCCTCCCCCTGGGTGATATATTTACATTGTTAGGATTTTACCAAACTTTGATGCAGATTCCTACCTTTTGTTATTATGAAGAAATGATGGTTTGTCCATGTGCCTAAGTGAAGCTGTATGGGAATGGTTTTATAATTATTATTCAGCTGCTGCACCTGCAGAGCTCTACTGAGGAATCTGGCAGGGTTGGCATCCCTTTAGATGTGATTTACTATTGGGAGTATCTCGCCAAAAATGACATTTATGCTGCAGGGGATGCCAAAAATCTGACTTGGGCAGATTTCTGGGAAAATCAGTGATCCAATCACACAAGCAGGAAGTAATGTTTCTGGGGTCTCTTTATCTATCGATCTATCTAATCTATATATAATATAAAAATTGCAAAATTTTTGTCCCCTTGAAGGTGGAGTTACCCCTTAAAGGATGTTTCTAGTAAGCATCCATGTAGAAAGCATACACATAAGGCTGGACTTACCGTGTTTCCCCAAAAATAAGCCCGGGTCTTATATACATTTTTTCGACAAAAGACCCAGTAGGGCTTTTTTTCAGGGTAGGGCTTGCCATGTTCTGTCTTCTCTCCCCATCTCCTGGAACGGAGTTAAAAGTGCCTGTAAAATCATAAAATGCACTGTATTGCAGCCCCCATACAATGTAAAGTGTGCACTGTACCTTCCTACAGCGCCTTCCTTGGCCCTTCCATGACCTGCCTGATTCGTCTTCCATGCTCTGAGCACTGCAGAGGGAGGGGGATCCCCCTCGAGATCCCCCGCTGACAGCTGGCAGAAGGAGAGCAGCGGAGAATCAGCTGAGCACCGCTCAGCACATTCATGTACCGCCTGAACGGTCTTTTCCCACTCCGAGCACTGCAGAGGGAGGTTGGCCCCCGAGATCCCCCACTGACAGCTGGCAGAAGGAGAGCAGCAGAGAATTAGCTGAGCGACGATTGGCGCGTCCATGTAACGCCTGAATGGTCTTTTCCTGCTCTGAGCACTACTGAGGGAGGGGATCCCACACTGACAGAATAGGAAGAGAGCAGCAGGGATCAGCTGAGCAGCCCGCAACGAAGGTGTTCACCAAAGAAACATACACAGTCTAGACCACACAACCCCAAACTAGGGCTTATTTTCGGGGTAGGGCTTATATTGCAGCCTTCTCCAAAAATGACAGTATGGCTTACTTTCAGGGGAGGTCTTATTTTTGGGGAAACACGGTAGTAGTTGCCCATACCAGCCAAACACAATTCATCAGTTTATTCTTCTGAATCAGGCTCAAAGACCAAATGCAAAATCCTATTAATTGCTGTGATTTATGCAGACATGTTCTTTTCTCTGCACCTCACATGCAATCTATTAATGATCATTCTTGCTCATACAAATGCGATGATAAACGACAGGTCTTATGCGTAGGTGGGGGTGCAATTCTAAAATAAGAAACTGGTGTATCACATTTTGCCATGTGTCATTTCCACGGGAAAAATCGATTCTTCTTTGTGGAATACAGACTTTGCCTTCTGCCCAATGTCATTAGGATGCATTATATTGGTGATTGCTTTGTTCCAAGCTTTACTGAGTGTAGCTTTCAGCAGATTCAGATGTATAGCTGACATTGAGAAGAGGGGTTTATTGAAACGAAACTCCACATTGTAGTAACCGTTTTATTTAGTTATTCATAAAAAATAAATCACCAAATGTATTTTGTACAACTAGCAAAAATACTTTCATCTCTCTTGATATGAGCCTGCTATAAATTCTTGCGCACCAGGACTAAAGCTGGCTATACACTGATTGAAATTCGACTGGTTCAGCAGGGACTCACTAAATTATGATCATTGCTTGTCTGTGTTTGCTCAATAGAAGTCAATTGTTTGATCAACTTCTGTCAGAGGGACATGCTGAAACACTTTTCTTAATTGGCTGCTGCAGCCGATCATCAGTCTATTCTTCCAGCAGCAGGTCCCTTTAACCCTTTCCCGACCGTGCTATAGCCAAAAGAGAGCTACAGCGTGGGCTTACTTTGCTGGGAGGATGTCCATGGACCGCCTATCGTGCTGCCCGCGTGCCCCCTGAGTCCATCGATCACAGATCGAGGTGAAGAGCCCATCACAGCCACCATTTACCACGTGATCAGCTGTAAACACAAGCTGGTTATTGGCTTTTCTTTCCTCACACTGACAGCTTGAGGAAGGGAGAAGAGAGCCGATACATGGATTGTGTTAAAGGAGCATCTACACTAATAATTAGTGTCCTGATGCCCAATGCCGCCTATCGGTGCCCATTATTGCCACCTATCGGTGCCCATTATTGCCACCTATCGGTGCCCATTATTGCCACCTATCGGTGCCCATTATTGCCACCTATCGGTGCCCATTATTGCCACCTATCGGTGCCCATTATTGCCACCTATCGGTGCCCATTATTGCCACCTATCGGTGCCCATTATTGCCACCTATCGGTGCCCATTATTGCCACCTATCGGTGCCCATTATTGCCACCTATCGGTGCCCATTATTGCCACCTATCGGTGCCCATTATTGCCACCTATCGGTGCCCATTATTGCCACCTATCGGTGCCCATCAGGGCACACCAGTGTTGCCTCATCAATGCCCATCAGTGCACATCAGAAGTAGAAAACCTACCTGTTTGCAAAATGTTATAACAACAATCTATTGAATATATATATATATATATTTTTTTTAATTATTTTTTTTTTGTTTAGCAAAACAATTAGAAACCCAGTGGTGATTGAATACCACCAAGAAAATCTCTATTTGTGTGAAGAAAAAAGATAAAAATGTCATATGGGTACAGTGTTGCATCACCACGCAATTTTTATTCAAAGTGCGACAGCTGAAAACTGGCCTGGGTAGGAAAGGGGATAAAAGTGTCTAGTAGGCAAGTGGTTAAATAAGGTTCAAGTTATCTGTTCCTTTATAAAACTGACAGAGGTTTATTTCTGATAAATATATTTATCAGTTTCATTATGTTCATATATAGTCTCAGAGTTGATAGAATCTTTTGGAATTCTGAATTGAGCCTTATTTGTTTCTCAGTTTCCTGAAATAATGGAGTTGGCTGCAGTGTCACATGCCAACTTGTCAATAAAGCTGCTGTATGCCTTGTTGGCTTTTAAGGGTTCGTACACATGTTGCTGGCAGCAAGATCCTGCTTTTAACGTTATGCAGACACACTACACATGCAATATTATTACAACGTTTACATGCATACAAGCATACAGTGTTAACGCGGAGCTCCACCCAAAAAGGGAAGTTTCGCTTTAAAGACTCGTTCCCCGCTCCTCTTGAACATTTTCACACTTTTTAAGAGCGGATACCTGATTTTGACAGGTACTCACAAAACTGAAGTTCTCCTTCCACCCCCTGCAGTCTTCTGGGACACTGACAGGTCCCAGAAGACTGCATCCACCATTCACGATGCGCAGAGCGACTCGTGCATGTCACAGCCGGGTGCCCATAGTGAAGATACTGGGGACCGACTGGGCAGAGCACACGGCTGGATCTTGGGACAGGCGAGTGGCTGTTTTTTTTTTAAAGTCAGCAGCTACAGTTTTTGTAGCTGCTGACTTTTATTTTTTTCCACTGGTGACTGGAGCTCCGATTTACTGCAGCCTATTAGTTGCCAGGGCACAGACTGCCATCGCTGCCTAGCATCCTTTGTTGCTGCACCATTACCACACACTGTTTCCAACAATACTGTGCTAGGTGCTGTATGTAGGATCTTTGTACTAACCCTAGCGCAATAGATTTGTGTTTTTTGATTGTATCCTTTGTTGGTAGGATGCAGACTGCTCCTCTCAACGAGTGTACTAAGTTGCTAGGATGCAGACGGCTCCTCCCCAACGAGTGTCCTTAGTTGCTAGGATGCAGACGGCTCCTCCCCAACGAGTGTCCTTAGTTGCTAGGATGCAGACGGCTCCTCCCCAACGAGTGTTCTTAGTTGCTAGGATGCAGACGGCTCCTCCCCAACGAGTGTCTTTAGTTGCCAGGATGCAGACGGCTCCTCCCCAACGAGTGTCTTTAGTTGCTAGGATGCAGACGGCTCCTCCCCAACGAGTGTCCTTAGTTGCTAGGATGCAGACAGCTGTTCCTTTGTGTGGATGCAGAGATCTGTTGTTTATCATTTAGGTTTAATCCACTAGCTGAACAAAACAAAAAAG